>OY757920.1:45623130-45635630 GCA_963585895.1 Sepioteuthis lessoniana | reverse complement strand
GTCAATTCAGACGGAGCACTTTTTCCCCAATCAGGAGAGAGGATGAAAAAGGAACCCTAAACATTGCTTGCTTGACAGTCTGCTTCACCTATTTGGAAAACCTAACAAATTCAACCTCGGAATTTGGAATATACGAGCGCTCCAAAGCACTGATTGCACTCCAGAACAAAAAAAGACAACTCACTCGAGCTGCAGAAATACATAGATATTTCTGCACTCAATGAAACTTGCCTGGTAGGTTAGTCACGGATAGCGGAAATAAAGGGTCGGTACATATTATTTTGGATTCGTAAAAGAGAATACCACCTATAAGGTGTTGGCTTGCCGTAAAATCTGCGTTGACAAAATCCTTATCATTTATTCCAAAAGGTGCCACAGATCGTATTAGGACATTAAACCTTGACCGAGAAAACAACTCTTCTGTTATTCTTGTGAGCTGTTACGCCGAAACCATGTCTCGACCCGAGCAGGAAAGGGATGAAATTTTACGACCAATTACGTGCTGTCATCTCCAATATCGAACACAAGGATGAAGTGGCTATAACAAGGGAATTAAACATCCAGGTCGAAGCTGACCATCAAATATGGCCCGGAGTTTAAATGCTTTCATAAGAGTTGTCTTCGCTTTATCTTAAGTACATACAGAATTTCAAATTCTGATTGTTTTGCTCATTGCAATATTGGAGACATAGAAACCAACTTCATGCAATCCCAATTGAGATGGGTTGGTCATTGCATCCGAATGAGAGACGACAGATTTCTAATGATCTTCATTTATAGCCAACTACATGACAGGAACAGAAATTTTGAAAGACGATATATATAAAGACAAGCTGATAAATTCAATCAAGTTGTAAGTCACCCTGTCGGTTGGGGCTGTAGAATACGCCGGCTGAACATCTGCAGAGCACCAACAACAACAACAATAACAACAACAACAATAACAACAACAACGACTGTTCTGGATATGTCACTCCGCTTAAAAATTGACCTTGTGATATGTCACTCCGCTTAAAAATTGACCTTGTGTCATACCCTGCCCGAGCGGAGGGGTTGGTAAATAGTACCAAGTCGCAACAGATTACCAATATATGTACCAAGCCTTACTCGATAATTCTCTATTAATGAATGCTAACATGTGAGTACAATAAGCTATCAAACAAGGTCACTGTTTTCATTGTCATATTTTGAGTTATTTTGACTTACTTCATTTCTGATGTTTGTCACTCGTATGATGTAACACTATGGATCCTTGGTATGGTACTATAGAGTTAGACATATATGGGTGCAAATTTGTATGTATAAACGGTAGACATATGAGAGGGTATATATATTTGTATCTGTGAGAATATGTGCATAGATGTATCCATGCGGTATGTGATCAAACGAGACAGAGGGAAGCACTTTATCCACGGAGTGACCTGATGGCGAACCTCCAGTCCTGGAGCCTTGGGGAATGCAGAGTATTCCTTCATTACCATTACTCTTAAATCCACTCTGACCCTTAGTGATAGTACCTGTTAGGACCCTATTTGTGGGTCAAATCGAGATATTTAATCATTTACTATAAATGAAACCATTTAACTGTGTGCAAACAAATGACTTATGTAAAATTGAATTATTAAAGTTAAACCGCAATACTTGAAATCATTTAACTTTTTTGCAAACAAATGAGCTCTGGCTGATTTTAAAATGTTACCAACCAACTATTCGTTTAGAAATCAGATATATCTAGTTTATATGTATAAACAGGATTTGGCATTAAAGAACCTACAAATGTTGATATGCCGTAAAATTCAACCAACAAACCAAAATCAATTCGCAAGTATTAGATAGCAAAATACTACAAAGTCATCAAGGAGTTAGATAAAACCCATCACCAGCATCTCAAAGTATTGAAGAAGGTGAAAACTCGATCATTCATGCCAACAACTCTATCTACTAATTCTCCTGCTGCTTCATGCTAAGGGTTTTCAGCGGACTGTTGACATTACTGCCGGACAGTCAATGCTCCATGGTAGACTTGAGGTCGAAAGGCTCCAGACTTCGGTTGGGCTACCTTCGGGTGGGTGAGCTGTATCAGTAACACTTTTGTCACCTTTTTATAGCACCGGACCTTGCTATCTAGTTTAAGCTATAATCAGGCATACGTGCCTGGACCCAGATTTGGGTCCATGTCCATCTGGGCTCATCAGGCTCACATGGAACAAAGATATCCGATGACCAGCAAAGTCCAGCAGGATTCGAGCCTCGGTCCGTGCCTGACCTTCCTCTACCCGTAATCCTCACTATAATGGACCTTTGGGTCATTGACCTTGTGTCAAGTCGTGTCTGGTGGGAGGCAGAGACAAATATCAACTCTCCTGCGTGCGCTATTTTCGAATTTGTAAGCACATCTATGACCGGTGTGAATTGTCATTGTGTTGGCACGCCTCAGCTCTATAGTGCATCTGCTCGATCATTGCACTGTGTGGCCCCACGCTGTGTTTATTGCATAATCTGAAGTTCGAAGGACTGGATACGTTCACAGATGGAGGAGTGTGTGCCAACTCGGACCTTTCTTTTGCACTGTCCCCACTCTCACGCATCCGACACGAAATCTACGTTGCCAGATCCTAGCAGATCACCCCAGCTCTAGGAGGTGAGCAGCAGATTTTGAATGCATCTGACTCTGTCTACTTTCCCAGGCTAAATCACTCTGACGGATTCCTCTAATTCTTTTCACTCAGAGCTCCTAGTACTTTAAAGGAAATCAGAAAGTGCTCGATTATTTGCTGTTTCTTTCTTCCCTTTTTCCTGTGCGTTGTTTAGCCCTATGTTTATTCAAGGCCGTGAGGTCACTTGCTTTGTTTAAACCAACGATTAACCAACTAGTCGGCCAGGCAGATGATGCGTGGATAAAGTGCTTCCCTCTGTCTCGTTTGATCACATACCGCATGGATACATCTATGCACATATTCTCACAGATACAAATATATATACCCTCTCATATGTCTACCGTTTATACATACAAATTTGCACCCATATATGTCTAACTCTATAGTACCATACCAAGGATCCATAGTGTTACATCATACGAGTGACAAACATCAGAAATGAAGTAAGTCAAAATAACTCAAAATATGACAATGAAAACAGTGACCTTGTTTGATAGCTTATTGTACTCACATGTTAGCATTCATTAATAGAGAATTATCGAGTAAGGCTTGGTACATATATTGGTAATCTGTTGCGACTTGGTACTATTTACCAACCCCTCCGCTCGGGCAGGGTATGACACAAGGTCAATTTTTAAGCGGAGTTTAACAGGTTTTGAATTCAGAGTTTTCCTTCTCCTAGACTAGTTGCCTCACCAAGGCTGAAGAACCTAGTCCGTCTTACTATTTACCCATAGCTGGAGGGAGAATAAGGGGGTTCATACCTTTCCCAAGGGTATTTGCCCGAAAGTGAACGTAATAGCGCGACTGGAGTACGAACTCGCGTACTACGATTCCGCAGCTCATCGCTTTAACCATTACACCACGAGGACACCCCAAATGATCGAGTTTTCACCTTCTTCAATACTTTGTTGCGACTTGGTAAGCATGAGTCTACGATACTTCAGCTTTCTGTGTATCGGTACAGTTGTTGCCTATCTTTCATGTATGTCACTTGGGGGGGAATGGAGTCAGACTCATCTTTCTTCAAGTGTTGGGGATTCATCACTCTCACTCTGTCACTCTCTCCAATCCTACCCTTGGCGCTCCCGAGCTTGCAAACGACAATGTGATTTCTGACTGGCTCCCTATATTCAATTGCTCACTTCTTTTACTGTATCACCAATAAATATCAAGAACCTCGACAGCTGATTTTAAAAAGTGGGTCTTCTAAACTTAGAATACAAGAAATTTATTTTTTCTAGTGTAATAGCATACAATCAAAATCGATTTTGTTAGATGTTAACATTTGCAAAATTCTTACATTAAAATTCTATTACCAAAAATATAGATCTGTAACAATAGTACACTCCTTATGCAAACTAACTGAATTTTACTTTTCATCACGGAGGTGTTACAATTTTATTTTTAGTAACAGAATGGAAATTTCCACTATAAATGATAAAATCCCAGTATCTTTAGATTAGTAGAGAATTAACGTTTTATAAAAATTTGGTAAGATTGATTGATTTTAACAGCATGTCAATCCGTCTGGAGTTTTTTTTTATGCCTAAAGGTTAGGGAATTGTGTGTGCTTATAGTTATATTTTTTTTGTGTAGTCTCACGAAGTTTGTTTTTTTTTCTTTTTTTACACGCAGTAATATCATATCAATTATTCTTATCTACTGCAGATAATTTGCTAACAAAATAAATGGGCCCCAAACAGGTACTGCCACTCCAGGTCCGAGTTGACCAAACAGTAACGGTAAAGAAAATGTACTCCACATTTCCCAGATCTCCAGAATTCGGCCCTCACCACTTGATGGTGTTTAGTGTCATACCCGGGTCAATTTTTTTAGCTTTACCCCTCTGCAGAGGATACTGTCTGCGTATTCTAAGCCCCATTGACATAGCAGAACTTTAGTTGGAATATACATATTTATGATTGATAATATATATATATAACTTTCTTTGATTTTTCCATCGTCATTAGAGACATATTTACGCTTTCAACTTCCCAACGTCAACAAATCGGCACTGAGTGACTTTCCAGACAGTTAATGTCATGACAAAACTCGTGCCCTATACATTACACTTGGCTTATGTCTAACAAAGTTTATCCTAGTCATTACTGAAAATTGTATTCACTTAATTCTATAAAGGCAAAGCAAAGGACGGAATGCATCATTGAATGAATTGAAATCTTATCTCAAGAGAACAATTACATTGTCCTCTATAGACTCTGGCTATCGTTTCAGAATACTTTTTTTTTCTTTTTGTGATTCTATTTACAACAACTTCTTTATAGCAAGACTTAACGAGATGGGGATGTAAGAGACGTTACTTATGTCTGACCAAAGATTTTTTTTAATGGTTTAATGTAGTTCGTTCACAAGTCTCTAAGAAACATAGTATAATAGGAAAAACTGGACGCGTGAGTAGAGACTTATCACTTAGGTGTATACCTATAATGTTGGCTCTTTAACTGATGGTCGCAGGTGTTAAGGGTAAAAGAGGCAAGCATTTCGATATAAAAGTTTCACCATCAAATGTTCTTCCTTAAGAATAAGAAACTAAGTACAGATAAAAACAAAAGCATTCAAGACATACTAGCAAGAGAACCCGGCTTTGCCCAGGACAAAATACTATTCAAAGTAACATTTTTAGTAAAGATAAATCTACTTTATTTTATTTCCGTTCGTACGAAAGTGTCTTATCATATTATTTTCGAGTTTTTCACATCAGTCCGAACTGGCGGTTTTTCATTGAAGTCTAAGGGATAGCAAGTCTCCTCAGGCCTCCATTACTCTTCAAAGGATTTGAACTGATCTTAATAGTGCTGTAGTCAAGATGGTCTCTAGTTTTAACTGGTGTCTTTTTTACCTGTCGTCCGAGTGACATCAAGTCTCTTTAGGTTTCCAGGACTCTTAGAAGTATTCTCGCCAATATTATCCTCAGATCAAGAGGCTCTCATGTGATAAGTATCCCTTTATATACAGTTATGATGTGCATGGTGAGAAGAGTGACCTACTTCTTTGTGCATTATTAGAAGGATGATCAAGCTTATTTTGGTATTTGTTTCCGTCTACGGAGATTTTTTTTTCGGTGGAGAATTCCGTTTTGTTTTTATTAACGTTGCTGTATTATATCAATTTTGTAATTTGACATTTGTATTTATTCAATTATTATTTACTCCTTTATAGTTTTTTACATCAGCATTAGCTGGTGGTCTTTCACTGGAGTTTGAGTGACAGCTAGTCTCCTCAAGTCTCCAGGACTCTTCTCAGTATTCTGGTTGTTCTCAACAATGCTACCTTCCAAGTCTATTTAATAGTCCTTTAGTTACTGTATCGAATGCACCAATCAAGATTGGTATAATCGTCACCTTCATATTCCATAGTTTTTTTTAATTACCTAGCAAGGTCGAGGTACTTATCCTTCTTTTCACATTCTTTCAGAATTATTCTGTGGTCAGCCGGGACAGCAAAATCTACAATTTTGCAAATACTTATTTTTTTGTTAATTACAATGAGGTCTGGTCTTCTGGTCGAGTTTAGGTGATTCTATTATCATTATTATTATTATCATTATCATTATTATTATTTACTCATTACAGTTTTTCATATCAGCGTAAGCTGATGGTCTTTCACTGGTGTTTGAGTGATAGCAAGTCTCCTCAAGTCTCCATGACTCTTCTCAGTATTCTGGTCGTTCTCATTAATGCTGTAGTTTGGGTGGTCTCCACTCGTCCTCCAACTTCCAAGTCCTCCAGTCCCTTTAATAATCCTTTAGTTACCGTGCCAAAAGCACCAATCAAAATTGGTATAATTGTCACCTTCATGTTCCATAGTTTTTTCAAGGTCGAGGTACTTATTCTTCTTTTCACATCCTTTCAGTTTTATTCTGTGGTCAGCCGGGACAGCAAAGTCGACAATTTTGCAAAGTCTCTTGTTTTTTGTTTTTTTTTTGTTTTATTTTGTTTTTGTTGATTATTATTAGGTCTGGTTTTCTGGTCGAGATTAGGTTATCCCTCTGTATGTCAAAGTCCCAAATGGGTTTATATGTGTCATTTTCTAGGACAGATACTGGGTTGCGCATATACCACTTGTTTGTATGGTCAATTTTAAATTTCTCGCACATCTCCCAGTGGATCACCTTGCCCACCCACTCCATTTGTTTAAGTTCATCTCTGGTCCACTTCAGAAAGAGTCCCGAATATCTAACGAGGGATACAGCCCAGGTATATTTCCTTTGATAAGGTTTCGGCTAAAGAGGTTTTTTTTCAAGTATTTTTTTTTTAATTCTCCTGAGATATTCTTTTTGAATTTTGTCTTTCATTTCCGTTTGTCTGATAGTATCAGCCTCCAAGATACCTAAGTATTTGTAGGTTTCGTTTTCTCCGAGCGTTCTAATCTTGTCTTGATTTGGTAGTTCCATTCCGTCAATTAAATGTCGTTTGCCTCTTTTCATTACAAGCATGGCACATTTTTCTATGCCAAATTCCATTGCTATGTCCTGACTGTATATTCTAACAGCGGGTATTAGAGTTTCCAGTTCCTTTTCATTTTTTGCAAATAGTTTGATGTCATCCATATACATTAAGTGATTGATCTTTTCCTGCAATCAATTAAGTTTGTATCAGACTGTGCATTTTCTAAGTATGTTGTTAAGTGGCATCATGGCAATTATGTATAGTAACGGTGATAGAGCATTTCCCTGAAAAATACCTCTTTGGATCTTTGCTTCAGCTAAGCTTTTTCCTCCTGCTGTCAATTCCACTCTCCAGGTTTTCATGGTTTTCTCGATAAAGTTTATGGCTTCATGTGATATTTTATACATTTTGAGGCAGTTTATTATTATTATTATTATTATTATTATTATTATTATTATTCGTTTTAGAGCTTTTCACACCAGCGTTAGATGATTGTTTCTCACTGGAATTTGGGTGACAGCAAGTCTCCTCAAGTCAGCAGGACTCTTCTCAATATTCTAACCGATCTCAACAAAGCTGGTCTCCACTCGTCCTCTTATTTCTAAGTCCTCCAGTACTTGTATCAATCCTTTTGTGACTGTACCTAGCGCACAAATAACAGTTTATATCATGGTCTCTTTCATTTTCCATAATTTTTTTTTCGTTCTCTGGCAAAGTCTATGTACTTATCTCTCTATTGGCTTTCTTTCAGTTTTACCCTGTGGTCAGCCAGAACGGTAAAGTCCACTATTCGGTAGGCTCTCTCTCTTTTTTTCTCTCTCTCTCTCTCTCTCTCTCTCTCTCTCTCTCTCTCTCTCTCTCTCTCTCTACTATCACTAGGTCTGGTCGTCTGGCCAACATTAAGTGGTCCGTTCGTATCTCAAAATCCCGGAGAAATTTGCGTCTCATTTTCTTGGACGGATTCTAGGTTGTGCATATACCATCGTATGGTCAAAGTTGAGCTTCTTGCACGATTCCCAGTGGATCACCTTGCCCACCAAGTTGTGTCTAGTCTTGTATTCTTTTTGGGCTAATTTAGTGCATTTGCATATGTGATTGATTGTTTCATTTCTATCACCACATAATCTACACCAGCTATTTTATTGCGTCTCTTTTAAGGTTTTAATGTCTAAATTTGCTCGTGTGACATTTCGCTTGTTTATCGCTTGAAAAGTCCATAAAGCGATTTTTCTTCCAATTTTTGTTTTCTGGTTATTTGTGCAGTTGATATTTGTGCTGTCTGTATTGTTTCTGGTCGCAGTAATCTGTTTTCCTCCGCGCTTTTTATGTAGTCTTCTAGTCGTTATATTGATGCATCGACACAAACTTGAATGCTGGTGAGTCCTCTTCCTCCTTCTTTTCTTGATACATACAGACTGTCTACGTTATCCCTTGTATGTAAGGCCTTATGCATCGTTATGAGTTTTCTTGTTCTCTGATCCATCTACTGGAGTTCTTCTCTCGTCCATTTTAGGAATGATCCCGAGTATCTTACGAAGGAGACAGCCTAGCTGTTTATCCCTTTGATGTGATTTCAGCTTTGTAGTTTGCTTTTGAGTAGTTTTCTCGTTCTTCTGATGTATTCTTTTTTTTTTTAAATTCTTTCCTTTGCGCTTGTTTAATGGTGTCCGCTTCCAATATTCCCAAGTATTTGTAAGTTTCCTTTTCTCCGAGAGTTCTGATTTTCCTTGATTTGTTAGTTTTATCCTTCCGTCAATTCTCGTTTGCTGCTTTTCATTAGAGTCAGGGCACATTTTTCTATGCCAAATTCTAATCCTATATCGTCACTATATATCATCATTGCCTGTATTAGGGTTTCCAATTGTTTTTCATTTTTGGCAGAGAGTTTGATGTCGTCCATGTACATTAGGTGGTTGATTTTCTTCTTGTGATTTATGAAGTTTGTATCTGTCTGAGCATTTCCTAAGTATGAGACTCAGTGGCATCATCGCTATTACGAATTGTAATGGTGATAGCGCATCTCCCTGGAATATCTTTCTCTGGATTTTCACCTCAGCTAAGCTTTTTCCTCCTGTTGTCAGTTCCTCTCTCCAGTTTTTCATAGTTTTCTCGATAAACTTTATAACTTCGCCGGATATCTTGTTCATTTTGAAACAGTCTATTATCCAGCTTTGCGGGACAATACCATATGCTTTTTTGACGTCAATCCACGTCATAGCTAGATTTTTTCTGTCTCGTTGAGGATGTGTTGATCAATGTATAGTAACTCTCCAATTCCTCTGGTTCCATTGCGGAATCCTTACTGCTCCTCGAGAACAGTTCGTGGAATTATTATCATCATTATTTTACCCCTTGCTAGTTTTTAACACCAGCTAACGCTGGTGACCTTTCTCTGTAGTCTGAGTAACAGCAAGTCTCCTTAGTTCTCCAGGACTCTTTTAAGTATTATAGCAGATCATAATAGTGCTGTGGTCTAGATTGTCTCGACTCTTTCTCTGATTTCCTATTCCTGCAGTCATTTTTCCAAGCTTCTGGGAACGTTTCCAAGCGTACAAACTAAAATTGGTATCACCACCACCCTCATTCTCCATACTCTTTTCCTATTTTTCTTGTTAATTAAAACTAGACCCGGTCTTCGGGTTGGGATTAGGTAATCTGTTTGTCTCTCAAAATCCCAGAAAATTTTATATGTCGCATTCTCAAGGAGGAATTCTGGTTTGTGCATATACCAAGTGGTAGTATTGTCAAATATTAATCTCTTGCACAATTTCCAGTGGCTTACCTTTCCGATCTTCTCCTGTCTAACCTTGTACTCATTTTGTGCTCGTTTGCAGCATTCACTTGTTACGTGATTAACCGTTTCGGGGTGTCCTTGTGGTGTAATGGTTAAAGCGATGGACTGTGGAATCGTTGTAAGCGAGTTCGTACTCCAGTCGCGCTATTACGTTCACTTTCGGACAAATACCCTTGGGAAAGGTATGAACCTCCTTATTCTCCCAGCTATGGGTTAAATAGAACCATTACTGTTCTTCAAGGAGAATAGCTTTAGCATTAAATAACCTACAAAAGTTGATATGCCATTAAACAAAGAAACCAAAGAAAGAAACCAAACCAGTAACCGTTTCATCTCTTTCTTCGAATAACCTACCCTTGCTAATCCGTTGTCTATAATCAATTTTTGCTTAAATATGATTGGTCCTTATGGCGTTGTTTTGTGCTACTATTTGAAGTGAATCAGTTTCTCTCTGTAGGTTTCCCTTTCATGACCATATCCAGGCGAAATCTTACCAGTTTAATGCTTAAAGTATCTATACAGTAATTTTTCTTTCCGTTTTTGTTTCCTGGTTTTTTGTTATTTTTCTGTTTGTTCTTATACTGCTAATGCTATTATTGGCTGCTGCAATTAGTTTTTTTATTCGCTCTTTTTCGTGTAGTCCTTGAGTTGATGCATCTACGCGGTTCAACCCCCCCCCCTGCAAATCGTGGGAAGCTTTTGCAAATAAAACAAAAAGGTCATTTGTTTTCTGAACAAATTAGACCCCCGACCACCACCACTATGCCTGGCTCTCTATCTACAGATAATTCGAATACATTTCCTAAAGTCAATGATATCCGTAAGGTTTTCTCCATTAGTCTCGAATGCCAATTTATTTGTTTTCTGGTCAAATCAAACTTCCATGATCAGTTTTATAATAAAAAAAATATTTCCTCCAAACCCTGAAACAAGCGTACTTCTACTCGCCTTCCCGCTCCTGCATGTGTCTTTAAAACATCTTCGGGTCAAGGGAGTTTACAGGTCAATTTGGCCTATTATCTAAAGTAACAAACAAACATATTTATATATATATATATATTTGAATAAATCGGTCCGCAAATGAATTTCAATGTAGTAATTTAGGGGTTTATTTCCTATAAATTTGTTCTACACGTTTTATGGGCGTCGTGGTCTTTTCGAGAGACTAATAATTTGTTTGTTTTGACTGGGATGTGATTCTTTTTAATTCAAATTAATTTATCAATTTATGTTTTTAATTATAAACAAGTAAACACTTCATGTGTTTGAGTGTGTCTTCTTCTTCTTCTTCTTCTTCTTCTTCTTCTTCTTCTTCTTCTTCTTCTTCTTCTTCTTCTTCTTCTTTGTCCATCATAATCGATAAGGACCATCGATCAACCTTATGATCTAGGACGAGATCCGTGAGTACGCAGATGGGTAAAAAGACCAATCTGTGCCCGGAAGTTTCAAGGGCAGTGAGAACATGGAATGGTGGCAGCAGTGACTAATATGACAGTGCCTTTTCTAAGTTTCCTGCGCAGCTCAGTTGCTGCGCTTCTTCTTGCTTCACAAACTTTCTCTCCACGTTTAACATCTTATACATTCGTATAAATGCATGGACATGAAAACGTATTAATACGCATTCAAAGTACATCCGGTAATTGTTTTTTTCGTTTTTCGTTTTTCCCTTTTTTCTCTCTGAGTTGAATGTGTCATAGATATACTTTAAGATAGTTTGTGTGAATAGGTTTACGTGTATACATTTGTGGTTGTGAGTGCGTGTGTGACGTTCGGTTCTCTGTGTGGGCGTGTGTAAGTGTGACTGTGTTTGAAATTAGATTCTGTTTAATGTTGGTTTAAATTTAGGAATTTTTTTTTCTTGCATTTCGAGTAAGGAATTGTTGTCAGTCTGGTATATTGGCATTATTTTAAAGATCCATTACTGTATTCGTTTTTTGGAGGTGCCCGTCGCATGATAAAGACACGACGACACGAGTTCAAATCCTGGACTTGACTGATTGCATTTCACATAGCACTAATACTCTTGGGAAAGGTATGAATCCAAATATTCTCCCTCCAGCTATGGGTGAATAGTAGGGCAGACTAGGTTCTTCAGCCTTTAGTTAGGCAACTAGTCTATGAGAAGGAAAACTCTGAATTCAAACCTGTTAAACTCCGCTTAAAAATTGACCTTGTGTCATATCCTGCCCGAGCGGAGGGGTTGGTAAATATGATTACTGTATTCGTAAAGGTGTCTTGAAACATAGTGTTTTCTATTTTCTGGTAATTTACAGGATACTTTATTGTTTAGAGTCTCAGTTGATCCTATGTATCCTTTTTCACAGTTGCAACATTCGATCATGTAGACTACGTTTTTTTGAATTGAAGCTTAGATCCTTATCTACTAAAAATGTTCTTTTTGAGTTTTCTGCCAATAATATTATCAATCTATAAATTTATGTTTTTACTTTCCTGGGAATTCGATGACATACTGCTCCGACACTGTAATACCGTATATAATCAATACACTATAAACAGATAGACAAAGGGATACATCCTCCACTTGCCTAAGAAAGTCAACTTCGAATTACCCAAGAACTACCGAGGTATAACCCTTACATCCATAGCTACCAAGATATACAATGCTCTACTACGCAA
>OY757920.1:45608130-45618130 GCA_963585895.1 Sepioteuthis lessoniana | reverse complement strand
ACCTATAACCTAATCGGCACAAAAGAAGATGAGTTAGTTTTTAGACAGCCATGAAAACTCAGAGTTGTCGATATTTGTCGCTGCCTCCCACCAGACACGACTTGACACAAGGTCAAAAGCCCGAAGGCCAATTAAAGTGGGGATAAAGGGGAGGGGAAGGTCGGGAAGGAGCCGAGACTCGAACCCTGCTTGTCTGTGCTGCTCATCGGCTCACTTAGTGCAATGTGAGCCTGATGAGGCAAGCAGTTTCACGAACCCAAATGTGGGTCCGGGCACGTATGCCAGTTTGCGGCTTAAACTAGACGCATGGTCTAGTGCCGTACAAGGGGGACAAAGGAGACAAAAATGCAGCTCGCCCACCCGAAGGTAGCCTAGTCGAAACTAGGTGCCTAATTAAAGGCCACAAGTCTGCCATTGTTCCTTTTCCAGGGCCACGCTCCGGACCGAAGTCCAGAACAGGCCCCGGGGCATTCGCCGGAGGCTTGCCCGAAAAAAAAAAAAAAAACTCAGAGTTGTCTCCCGTTTTTACTGTAAATAAAAAAATATCTCTGGAAGAGTTGTAGAATGTGATCATAAAAATCAATTAGCATAATTCGCCTTGATTAAGTCTAATTTAAAACTCTTGTGCGTCATGAAAAAGGGATTAATATTTTTTAGAATAGAAATGTTTAATTCGAAGAGGGTAATGGTTAACGATTGTCAATGAAAGTGACTGGCTGAAATTGAAGAAGTTAGAAGCAGAGACAAAATGTCTCAGCTTGAAAAACTTTTGATTGTGCATCATTCACTGGGCATGACATTGGGGAAAAAAAAGAAAGGAAAAGACACGACAAATAGAGAAACGAAAACAGAAAAAGAAAAAAAAAAGAGAAAAAAAAAGTAAAAAGAAAACTATCAGAAAAGAAAAAGAAAATAAGAAACAAGAAGAAAAAGAAATAAAAAAAGAAATAGAAAAAATTTAAAAAGATAAAGAAGGTTTGAATGGAAAAATCCGATGTTTTTTATACCAAGAGGTTATGAAATCGTGTTTATTGTACGTTCATATTTATATTTTTTGTGTTGTTTTTTTTTCAGATTAATTTTCAGGTAATTTTATTTTTGTTTTGTTTGGGGGGGTGTCTTTTATTTATCTATTTATTTTTATTTTTATTCTATTTTATTTTTTATATTATTTTATTCTATTTATTTTTATTTTTATTTTTATTTTTATCTTTTTTTTTTTTTTTGCCCACTGTTCTCTCGAATATGATTTTTATTTCAACCCTGTCGGCTGGGGCAGTAGAATACGCCGACTGCATCTCTGTACTAGAGAAGTAAGCCCCCACCAATGATGTTCTGGATATGACATTAAACCATCTGACGGCGAGGCTCCAGCCTTGGAGTTTTGGGAATGTGGAGTACCCCTTCATTGGCATTGCTCCAAGGTTCACTCTGACCTAATCTCTGGGTCAAATAAAATAAACTATGTGTGCAAACAAAAAACATGTTAAATTATGACTGTTATATATATATAACAATACTTGAAACCCTTTAACTGTGTGCAAAAAAAGAGCTCAGGATCGTTGAAGAATGTTATCTACAAAATGTTTACAAATCATATATATTTAATATATTTGTTTAAACAGCAATCAGCATTGAATAACCTCCAGTGTTTGATATACAATAAAACCAAACTAAATCTAAACCTTTGATTTTTTTTCAAACAGATCCATTTGACCAATAGAGAGAACCCTAACAGAGTGAAGAGGGGGGTAATGGCAATAGAGGTGTACTCCTAACAGAGTGGAGAAGGGGGTAATGGCAATAGCAGTGTACTCCTAACAGAGTGGAGAAGGGGGTAATGGCAATAGAGGTGTACTCCTAACAGAGTGGAGAAGGGGGTAATGGCAATAGTAGTGTACTCCTAACAGAGTGGAGAAGGGGGTAATGGCAATAGAGGTGTACTCCTAACAGAGTGGAGAAGAGGGTAATGGGAATAGAGGTGTACTCCTAACAGAGTGGAGAGGAGGGTAATGACAATAGAGGTGTACTTTAGGCTCCTCAGATCTTCAGAACTGTAGCCTCACCATCAGACGCAATTTAGTATCATACCCAGAAACAGACCTTTTTTAGTCGGGAGTGTCTTGCAACTCTGCAATGGTTACAATCAGCGTATTATAATCCCTATTGACTGAGCGAAAATTACCTATAATTTTTTTAATTATTCATTCATTAATTTATTTAATTTGATCTGGGCTCAAACCTTTCCAAACAGTCGTTTGCCGATTTTAATTAAGGAATGATCCATCAATGTCTTGGTGAAGCAGATAAAGGGCTGCTGGCCAAAAAATCGGATTTTTTTGTTCTTTTTCCTTCTTTTTTTTTTTTTTTTTTTTCGTGTCTTTTTTCTTTCAGTTTTCTTATTTTTTTTGTTTCGTCTTTTTCACTTTTTCATTTTTGGTTTCCTTTTCTACTGCTTTTTTTTCTTTTTTAAACATTGGATTTTTCCATTCAAACTTTCTTTATCTTTTTAAATTTTTTCTATTTCTTTTTTTATTTCTTTTTCTTCTTGTTTCTTTTTTTCTTTTTCTTTTCTGATAGTTTTCTTTTTACTTTTTTTTTCTCTTTTTTTTTTTCTTTTTCTGTTTTCGTTTCTCTATTTGTCGTGTCTTTTCCTTTCTTTTTTTTTCCCAATGTCATGCCCAGTGAATGATGCACAATCAAAAGTTTTTCAAGCTGAGACATTCTGTCTCTGCTTCTAACTTCTTCAATTTCAGCCAGTCACTTTCATTGACAATCGTTAACCATTACCCTCTTCGAATTAAACATTTCTATTCTAAAAAATATTAATCCCTTTTTCATGACGCACAAGAGTTTTAAATTAGACTTAATCAAGGCGAATTATGCTAATTGATTTTTATGATCACATTCTACAACTCTTCCAGAGATATTTTTTTATTTACAGTAAAAACGGGAGACAACTCTGAGTTTTCATGGCTGTCTAAAAACTAACTCATCTTCTTTTGTGCCGATTAGGTTATAGGTAAATATATCACAACTCGTGAGTAACCTTCAGCACAAAAGTTGACATGGAGTGATATTTTGTAAACAATCATAAAAATCTAATTTTTATATATTACCAAAATTATAGGGCTGCAGAATACACCGAAATAAGGCCCCCAATGAGTGCCCTGGATATGACACTAAACAATCTGATGGTGAGGTTCCAGTGATGCTGGGGTTTTGGGAAATACGGAGCATCCCCTCATTGCCATTGCTCCCAGGTCCACTCTGGCCCAGCGTAATAGCACCCGATAGGGCCCTATCTATGGGTTAAATAGAACGGCATACTTATGCTAAACTGAATTGTTTGACTAAACTGAATGGCTTGGAGTGGAAATGTTTTTGACAATTAAACTGTACTTACATTTAAACTGCGTGCTTTTGCTAAACTGAATTATTTGAAATGGAACTGGGGGTTTTTTTTACATTGAAACTGTACTTAAACTAAACTGATTTGTTGAATATAGAACTGTTTTAACACTTAACTGTGCGTAAACAAAATCTATACTTATACTAAACTGAATTAGCTGAATTAGAACTGCTTGACTAAACTGAATTGCTTGAAATAGAACTGTTTCTCACAATTAAACTGTACTTACATTTAAACTGTGTGTTTATGCTAAACTGAAGTGTTTGAAATAGAACTATTTTCATAAAAATGGATTTGGTGTGAAATAACCTACAAAGGTTGATATGTCATAAAACCCAAACTACCAACCAACCAACCAACCAATATTGAACACTCTATATAATTAAATATAACAAACAATATGACTATATTATCAATATATATATATATATATATATATATATATATGTATATATATATATATATATATATATATGTGTATATATATATATATATATATATATATATTGATTGATTGATTGTTGGTATTTACAACGAAAAGAAGGAAATGACTTACAGAACTAAGCGAAGATGGCGAAAATCAAAAGATAGAATAGAAATATGAATAAAATATTGGCTCAGTCAGCTGGGGCTGCAGAATACACCGACTGCGTCTCTGCAGAGGGGTAAGACTCCACTAACAAGTGTCCTGGAAATGTCACTAAAAACAATCTGATGGTGAGGTCCCAGTAATGCTGGAACTTTGGGGAATATGAAGTACCCCTTCATTGCCATCGCTCCAAGGTTCAATCTGGGCCGGAACGATAAGCACCTGATAGGGTCTCATCTATGGGTTAGATAGAACTAAACAGTGTACTTATGTTCATCATCGTGATGTCACACCGCCAGAACAGATCTCCCTGACCCTCTCTCGCCAACCTTCTCTATCGTCCATCGCTCCCGGTCGGTCTTCAAGGCTACATCCTGTATCAACAGAGAGCTGTTGTATATAGATTCTCGCTGGTCGTTCTGCTTTTTCTCGTCCATGTGAAGGGGTCCACAGGAGTATTTCACTTATGAGTTCTTCGCTACTTCTCCAGAAGTGTCCTGCATGTCTGGTTCGTCTAACTTAGATAGTTTTCGTAGTGGATGGTAGGTTGCTGTGCAGCAGCTGCTTTGTGGAGTGCTGCCTCCGGGACTTGTTCAATATTGCTCACAGAAACTGAATTATTTGAAATAGAACTGTTTGTATGTATAAAAATGGATTTGGCATTAAATAACTTACAATGGTTGATATGCCATAAAACCAAACCAAATAAAAATGACAATTCGGGAGTAAATAAACCGAAAAGGGTTGATACGCCATAAAATAAAATAACCCACCTAAATAAAATATGTTTTCTTTTTCTTTTCTTTTTTTTTACTTTTTCTTTTTTTCTATGTTTACTTGTTTGTTTTTGTTGGTTTGTTTTGTTTTTGTTTTTTTTTCAAATATGAACAATTTTTCATAAACGTTTCACGTAGATTATAGCGATCTTCAGATAATAGATTGTAGAAGAAAGAAAAGATTCTCTCACGCGAAACACGACGTATCTAACTGGTTACTTACTCAACACCTCATCAATATGTGGGGTGTACTTTCTTCCCTCCTCATGTCTACGTTTTACGTATTTGAAAAAAATACAATCTTCAGATAAATCATGCCTTGTTTAGTTTTTTATTTTTTCATTGGCACCTGAAACTTGTATTTTTTCACAATTGTATGGAACTTATTCTTCTAAGACTGATATTGTTGGATATTGACTTGGAGACCGAATTGATGCCTGTCGATGCAACTGCGGAAGTCGGATACTGGGAACAAAAATAACAAGAAATGCACCTAGTAACTAAACAGGATGCCAGTGTTCTTGGCGAAAATGCCGCATAAATTGCGTAGAAAGAAGCGTAACCACATGCCCTGTGAAGGTTGTAGGCTGGAGGTGTGACTACGAGAATTTGCATGGGCGTCCGGGATATTATATAACCTGGAAGTTTTTGATCTAAAGCAAAAGTGGTTTTACCGAAGAATCGTATTTCGGTCCCTGTGTTTGCAGCTTAGCCGTCTTTGACTCTCTCTCTCTCTCTCTCTCTCTCTCTCTCTCTCTCTCTCTCTCTCTCTCTCTCTCTCTGTACATTTTAGGCAATAAAAGGAAAAGAAAAGAAGCAAATGATATTTTTATACATCGGCGTTGTTGTCTTTCTCTACAAAACAACAATATGACGAAGGGAGAAATATTCTTTAAATTTGATTTTCATATTTAAGAAAAAACATTTTCATATAGATGTGTTTATTTCACTATATATATAGTGAATAAAGGAAAAAATGAATTAATAAAAATCCGATCCACAAGTTCTTAATTTTTTTTTATTTCTTTAGATTGAGTAAAAGGTTTGCTGACAAGCAAAGTGTAGAAGTCACTACTCTAATGTACAGAATAAACAACAAGAACAACAACACTTACCGGTTCAGCGCCCCCAGCTTGCATCCAGCTGGCAGGCAAAAAATTAAATGGGTTGTAAATCAATACGGAGCCCGTAACAAGCAAGTCAGTGTATACACACACTAATATACCCATTCAATAGATCAGCAACCCATCACTGTCCAGAGAATGGACTTAGCCACTTGAGAATAATGGAATGACCTGATGTCTATATAATCTCATAGCTCATCGCTCTTTTACGCTATTTGGTGTATCTCATCACAGGATATACCTCTGGCCTAAGGGGGCCGCCCCCCAAGGGTTAGGTTCATTGCCTGGCGCCTGAGGCACCCCACAAAGGAGAATGCCGACGGGACCCGGGGCATTTTGGGGACTGCCGGACGTGTCTTCGTTACGGCCCTGCGACATGACCCACCTAAAAAATGGCCTTGTGTCACACTCGTACGCTGGTGGGGCGTATGACAAATACAGCCCTTTTACGAAAATGAGTATTTACTCACAGCTAACGAGCAGTACGAACGAATTTTTCTTGTAAGCAAAGATAATGTTACCCAAGCTTAGACATTTTAATAGAGATAGCAGTAATGGTCAACTTGAAATAAAAATAATTTTCTTTTAGTATGTCACAATGAGAATGGAAATGTAAATATGCCTTGAAGGGTGTGTAAGTGAACTCCAGCTGATTACGCAAATATGAATTTAAACAATATTCGTTTAGTTTAGGAAAAATTAAACGAGTTGAAAGGAAATGTATTCTTGAAAGAAAAGAATGTATATTTCCACCCAAAAGAAATAAACCGAAAGTTATTTAAGTAAGTAATAATTCATTACTTATTGTTTGTTGAGTAAGTATAGACAATTACATACTTACTGAAAAAATATTTATTTCTCCGTTTATTTATACTATATTGACAGGATCAATTTTATCTTTAGAAAGTTGATGATTAATCAATGTATCTAATTGGCTAAAAAACTGAATCTTAATATCCTTTAAGGGAAAAGAGTCCTAAAATTATTTTCTAAAATTATTTTGAGTTTTGATCCTTCAAATTTTTCGCAGCAAGTCAAATATTGTTGTCTGCAAAATTTGAAAACAAGTGCGAAATCGTCGGTTGGTTTATAAATATAATAGTACAGATCAAAAAATGATAGCTTCTCCATACTTTTTTTTTTTTTTTTTTTTTGCACAAAAATTACCGCTTTTTTCATTATGGAAATCTGAATATTGCGGAAGAATCTGCGATTCTACGTTTGTTTTTATCATGAATGAATGCGATGATGTTGGAATGTTGGAAGTGAAATTTATGGTTTTGGGAAATGTTATGAATATCTAATACGTTAGAAAATTTACCTGCTTTAAAGTCTCTTTTGTGTTCCTTAATTCTTTTTGGTAGGTTTCTCTCCTAAATAAGATTTCGGGCTGTCTTGTCTGTAAATTCCGTATATACCTGCTTCTCCTTACCCATTTCCAAAATTATTCAAATAGTCAAACTTTGTACCAATCTTTATGTTTTCAAATGGGATAAACAATTTTATAAACAAATGTCCGGATTATTATATATATATATATAAATATATATAACCCGGTATTTAGCAATCATCACTCTTGGTAGGTCTTCTGGACGGCATCTTGTATTCACACAAAGATGATGAATCTAAGTTTTTGCTGGTCGGCCAACACTGATATGCCTATGCGTAGAACTCCGTAGGAGAATGTCAGTTATGAGTTATCCCCTGCTTCTCCAGCTGTGCGCCGTTGGTCTTGTTTGTCTTACTTGGATGGTTTGCAAGATAGGAGGTAAGCAGCCATGCAGCTGCTGTTCTGTGGGGTGCTGCTACCTTGTATATTCCAATTCTACATCTTTCTCCAAATGTTTCGTTAAAGTCTCGGTGGTGCAAACATACAATAGTACTAACATAACTACAAAGAGATCAGATTTCCACATGGTCGTTAGACTGTCAATAGCAGTCCATGCCTTTCCTATGCATATGTTGACATCGTTTTCTGTAGATGAGATATTGCTACCAGAATATGATATCGGCTACTAATTTCAGAGGATCCCTATTTAATGAGCTGGCACCATCTTGATTCGAACTCATAAATTTCGTTTTATCAGGGTTCACGGAGAGATCAAAGCTTCTTGCTACCTAATCCAGGGCATGTGTCTGAGATTCGGCTTGGACAAGTCTATTTACAAGAAGCGTTCGATCATCTTCATTGTCTTTACCAACAATAGTGTTTTCGGGATACCGTCTGATTTTGGATTGCTTAGTATGAAACTATTTTTTTATTAGATGTATTGATGTCTGCAGTAGTACTTAAGTAATCTAAGTAGATCATCAAAAGAACCGGTACCAACGTATCTCCTTGCAAGACTCCAGCGACTATATCAAATTAATTAGTGTAACCATCGGATTAGTGAACCACTGCTTTAAGTGTATTGGGAGAGCTCAATTATTACGACAACAGTTTCTTTGAAAGACCGTAGGCTAAAAGTATTTGCTCAATCTTTTCTCTATGTATGAAATCAAATCCATTGAATAAATCTGCAGACAAATGTGTTGCCTCGAGTTTTTTTTGCAAGTACTCCTTCAATGGTTCGAAGAATTGTAAGAATCTGAGAAGTTGTGGATCGATTTCTCCGAAAACTATTCTGATTTTTCCTATAAACTTTCCAGACTTTTGGTCGGATACGATTAAGAAGCTGGAATTTACAAACCTTATCTGCGATTTCAGTATCATCCTTACCTGCTATGGGTAAATAATAAGGCAGATTGGGATATTTTCATACCTTGTTATGGCAAAAAGTTTAAATTCAAACTAGTTAAATTCTGCTTAAAAACTGACCTTGTGTTATATCCTGCCCAAGCTGGAAGGGTTGGATAAATAGATACAATAAGAAGACATTTCTGTATAAAAAAAAATAACTTTGTGTCGCATCCAGCTCGTGTGGAGCGGTTGGATAAATACATTCTGCAGAAAGAGTTATGCTTCTGTAATCCTTAATGATTCCGAAGTTGCTTTTCTTGGGGAAGGTGAGAATGCCACCATTCGTCCATTTCTCTATTGCGTTTTGGTTATAGATGACATTACGTAATCGTAGAAGTTACTCCCACGGCACTTCTTTTTTATAGTAAAATCATGCACGGCTACATTAAGCTAGTTTGACGCTAAATTGCACAAGAGAAACATTTTTCGTGGTCTTGTGCCGAAACTAAGCAACGCTTTGAAAATAACAACAAGCATTCAATCAGTGGGATAGCAACTATTCGGTGAGGACTCCAAGAATAGATTGGTTTGTCAGGGGGTTGTACAAAGCACCCACCTCCCCAGCCAGCACTTTATCCCTTGTCTAAGAGGGGTTAGATCAGGTTCATTATCTGATGACTGGAGTACCTCCACAAAAGGAGGGGTATATTCCAACCGAGCTAAGCTATTTTTGGCATTGTGCTTTGGTCATTTATTGGTGCATGAGGAGTGCTCTGCTAAATAAATCGACCTTGGATTGCATTGGGCCAGTTACAAGAAGGTGAGACCATCGTGCTAACCATCACGCTACTTCTCTATTTTTATTTACATTCTAAGTAATAAATAGTCGATAATTTGCTGAACAGTCTATCGCGGAACAGATTGTTGAAATTGGCCCCATGAATGAAAGAAGATTAAAAACATATGCTAAATGGCGGGAAACGGTTCTTCAATGCTTTTAAGATATATATATATATATATATATATATATATATATATACAAAAACAGCTGGCTTCCTATTGGCCAATCAAAGAAAAGGTAGAAAACTGGGAAGCAAAAAAATGAAATGAAATAAAAGGAAAAATACATCTGTAAGCTTAATTTTTATTTCAGGGAATATTTTCATCTTGTGTTAGAGTTTTTTCGGCGTTCGGGATAAATGTCAAAAAATAGCCGAAAGCAAAATGGATTCCTTTGATATGAAAAAAGCATTAAGTGTTTATAGCGTTATGCAATCGAGTTGCACCCCCAAAATAGAAGCGAGCTTTGCGAGATAATAAAGAAATTGGTTGGCGTTTTACGAGTTTAACAGGCGTTGGGCACACATCTGCCATAAACGGTTCTCAGTCTATTTCCTTCGCGCGCAATTGAATGTTTTG
>OY757920.1:45343130-45605630 GCA_963585895.1 Sepioteuthis lessoniana | reverse complement strand
GTCCAGCGCTTTAACCATTACACCACAAGGACACACACGCCCCGAAAGAGAGGGAGGGAGAGAGGGGGGTGTACATATGTGTGTGAGGAAGAAAAAGATTGCGAGATGATAGAAAGAAACAATATGCGCGTGGTTGAGGAGGAGAAAAGACGGCTAAAGTAAGAAAGTATGTGTGGGTGTGTATAAGGAAGAGAAAGAGACAGAGAGAAAGGAATTAAAAGTGAAAAGATGAGAGGAGAAAGAAGAAAAGAAAAGAGATGAGGACAGAGATAAATTATTCGTAAGTGAGAGGAAGAGGAAGGGCGAGAGAGTTTACAAGTGTGTATACGTATATAGATATATGCGTGTGTATACGTGTGTGTGAGGAAGAAAAAGAGAAGAGTGGAGAGAGTTTAAATAGATTGAGTGAGGAAAAGAAAAATACGGGTAAATTAGAAAGTATGCGTGTGTAATGGGAGAGAGAGAGTGTGTGTGTGTGAGTGAGTATGCGTGTGTAAGGGTGTGAGGAATAGAAATCGTGAGGAATTGAAAGAGTGTTCATACGTGTGTGTGAGTGAGGAAATGAAAGAATGAGAATGGGAGAGAGAGAGAGTGTGTGTGAGTGAGTATGCGTGTGTAATGGGAGAGAGAGAGTGTGTGTGAATGAGTATGCGTGTGTAAGGGTGTGGGGAATAGAAATCGTGAGGAATTGAAAGAGTGTTCATACGTGTGTGTGAGTGAGGAAATGAAAGAATGAGAATGGGAGAGAGAGAGTGTGTGTGAGTGAGTATGCGTGTGTAATGGGAGAGAGAGAGTGTGTGTGTGTGAGTGAGTATGCGTGTGTAAGGGTGTGAGGAATAGAAATCGTGAGGAATTGAAAGAGTGTTCATACGTGTGTGTGAGTGAGGAAATGAAAGAATGAGAATGGGAGAGAGAGAGTGTGTGTGTGAGTGAGTATGCGTGTGTAATGGGAGAGAGAGAGTGTGTGTGAATGAGTATGCGTGTGTAAGGGTGTGGGGAATAGAAATCGTGAGGAATTGAAAGAGTGTTCATACGTGTGTGTGAGTGAGGAAATGAAAGAATGAGAATGGGAGAGAGAGAGTGTGTGTGAGTGAGTATGCGTGTGTAATGGGAGAGAGAGAGTGTGTGTGAGTGAGTATGCGTGTGTAAGGGTGTGAGGAATAGAAATCGTGAGGAATTGAAAGAGTGTTCATACGTGTGTGTGAGTGAGGAAATGAAAGAATGAGAATGGGAGAGAGAGAGAGTGTGTGTGAGTGAGTATGCGTGTGTAATGGGAGAGAGAGAGTGTGTGTGAGTGAGTATACGTGTGTAAGGGTGTGAGGAATAGAAATCGTGAGGAATTGAAAGAGTGTTCATACGTGTGTGTGAGTGAGGAAATGAAAGAATGAGAATGGGAGAGAGAGAGAGTGTGTGTGAGTGAGTATGCGTGTGTAATGGGAGAGAGAGAGTGTGTGTGAATGAGTATGCGTGTGTAAGGGTGTGGGGAATAGAAATCGTGAGGAATTGAAAGAGTGTTCATACGTGTGTGTGAGTGAGGAAATGAAAGAATGAGAATGGGAGAGAGAGAGTGTGTGTGAGTGAGTATGCGTGTGTAATGGGAGAGAGAGTGTGTGTGTGTGTGAGTGAGTATACGTGTGTAAGGGTGTGAGGAATAGAAATCGTGAGGAATTGAAAGAGTGTTCATAGGTGTGTGGGAGTGAGGAAATGAAAGAATGAGAATGGGAGAGAGAGAGTGTGTGTGAGTGAGTATGCGTGTGTAATGGGAGAGAGAGAGTGTGTGTGTGTGAGTGAGTATGCGTGTGTAAGGGTGTGGGGAATAGAAATCGTGAGGAATTGAAAGAGTGTTCATATATGTGTGTGAGTGAGGAAATGAAAGAATGAGAATGGGAGAGAGAGAGTGTGTATGAGTGAGTATGCGTGTGTAATGGGAGAGAGAAAGTGTGTGTGAATGAGTATGCGTGTGTAAGGGTGTGGGGAATAGAAATCGTGAGGAATTGAAAGAGTGTTCATATGTGTGTGTGAGTCAGGAAATGAAAGAATGAGAATGGGAGAGAGAGTGTGTGTGTGAGTAAGTATGCGTGTGTAATGGGAGAGAGAGAGTGTGTGTGAGTGAGTATGCGTGTGTAAGGGTGTGAGGAATAGAAATCGTGAGGAATTGAAAGAGTGTTCATACGTGTGTGTGAGTGAGGAAATGAAAGAATGAGAATGGGAGAGAGATAGAGTGTGTGAGTGAGTATGCGTGTGTAATGGGAGAGAGAGAGGGTGTGTGAGTGAGTATGCGTGTGTAAGGGTGTGAGGAATAGAAATCGTGAGGAATTGAAAAAGTGTTCATACGTGTGTGTGAATGAGGAAATGAAAGAATGAGAATGGGAGAGAGAGAGTGTGTGTGAGTGAGTATGCGTGTGTAATGGGGGAGAGAGAGTGTGTGTGTGTGAGTGAGTATGCGTGTGTAAGGGTGTGGGGAATAGAAATCGTGAGGAATTGAAAGAGTGTTCATACGTGTGTGTGAGTGAGGAAATGAAAGAATGAGAATGGGAGAGAGAGAGTGTGTGTGAGTGAGTATGCGTGTGTAATGGGAGAGAGAGTGTGTGTGTGAATGAGTATGCGTGTGTAAGGGTGTGGGGAATAGAAATCGTGAGGAATTGAAAGAGTGTTCATACGTGTGTGTGAGTGAGGAAATGAAAGAATGAGAATGGGAGAGAGAGAGTGTGTGTGAGTGAGTATGCGTTTGTAATGGGAGAGAGAGAGTGTGTGTGTGTGAGTGAGTATGCGTGTGTAAGGGTGTGAGGAATAGAAATCGTGAGGAATTGAAAGAGTGTTCATACGTGTGTGTGAGTGAGGAAATGAAAGAATGAAGAATGGGAGAGAGAGAGTGTGTGTGAGTGAGTATGCGTGTGTAATGGGAGAGAGAGAGTGTGTGTGTGTGAGTGAGTATGCGTGTGTAAGGGTGTGGGGAATAGAAATCGTGAGGAATTGAAAGAGTGTTCATACGTGTGTGTGAGTGAGGAAATGGAAGAATGAGAATGGGAGAGAGAGAGTGTGTGTGAGTAAGTATGCGTGTGTAATGGGAGAGAGAGAGTGTGTGTGAATGAGTATGCGTGTGTAAGGGTGTGGGGAATAGAAATCGTGAGGAATTGAAAGAGTGTTCATATGTGTGTGTGAGTGAGGAAATGAAAGAATGAGAATGGGAGAGAGAGTGTGTCTATGTGTGAGTATGCGTGTGTAATGGGAGAGAGAGAGAGTGTGTGAGTGAGTATGCGTGTGTAAGGGTTTGAGGAATAGAAATCGTGAGGAATTGAAAGAGTGTTCATACGTGTGTGTGAGTGAGGAAATGAAAGAATGAGAATGGGAGAGAGAGAGTGTGTGTGAGTGAGTATGCGTGTGTAATGAGAGAGAGAGTGTGTGTGTGAATGAGTGAGTATGCGTGTGTAAGGGTGTGGGGAATAGAAATCGTGAGGAATTGAAAGAGTGTTCATACGTGTGTGTGAGTGAGGAAATGAAAGAATGAGAATGGGAGAGAGAGTGTGTGTGTAAGTGAGTATGCGTGTGTAATGGGAGAGAGCGAGTGTGTGTGTGTGTGTGTGTGTGTGAGTGAGTATGCGTGTGTAAGGGTGTGGGGAATGGAAATCGTGAGGAATTGAAAGAGTGTTCATACGTGTGTGTGAGTGAGGAAATGAAAGAATGAGAATGGGAGAGAGAGAGTGTGTGTGTGAGTGAGTATGCGTGTGTAATGAGAGAGAGAGAGTGTGTGTGAATGAGTATGCGTGTGTAAGGGTGTGGGGAATAGAAATCGTGAGGAATTGAAAGAGTGTTCATATGTGTGTGTGAGTGAGGAAATGAAAGAATGAGAATGGGAGAGAGAGTGTGTGTGTGAGTGAGTATGCGTGTGTAATGGGAGAGAGAGAGTGTGTGTGTGTGTGAGTGAGTATGCGTGTGTAAGGGTGTGGGGAAAAGAAATTGTGAGGAATTGAAAGAGTGTTCATACGTGTGTGTGAGTAAGGAAATGAAAGAATGAAAATGGGAGAGAGAGTGTGCGTGTGAGTGAGTATGCGTGTGTAATGGGAGAGAGAGAGAGTGTGTGTGAATGAGTATGCGTGTGTAAGGGTGTGAGGAATAGAAATCGTGAGGAATTGAAAGAGTGTTCATACGTGTGTGTGAGTGAGGAAATGAAAGAATGAGAATGGGAGAGAGAGAGTGTGTGTGAGTGAGTATGCGTGTGTAATGGGAGAGAGAGAGTGTGTGTGAATGAGTATGCGTGTGTAAGGGTGTGGGGAATAGAAATCGTGAGGAATTGAAAGAGTGTTCATACGTGTGTGTGAATGAGGAAATGAAAGAATGAGAATGGGAGAGAGAGAGTGTGTGTGAGTGAGTATGCGTGTGTAATGGGAGAGAGAGAGTGTGTGTGTGAGAGTGAGTATGCGTGTGTAAGGGTGTGGGGAATAGAAATCGTGAGGAATTGAAAGAGTGTTCATACGTGTGTGTGAGTGAGGAAATGAAAGAATGAGAATGGGAGAGAGAGAGTGTGTGTGAGTGAGTATGCGTGTGTAATGGGAGAGAGAGAGTGTGTGTGTGTGAGTGAGTATGCGTGTGTAAGGGTGTGGGGAATAGAAATCGTGAGGAATTGAAAGAGTGTTCATACGTATGTGTGGGTGAAGAAATGAAAGAATGAGAATGGGAGAGAGAGAGTGTGTGTGAGTGAGTATGCGTGTGTAATGGGAGAGAGAGAGTGTGTGTGAATGAGTATGCGTGTGTAAGGGTGTGGGGATTAGAAATCGTGAGGAATTGAAAGAGTGTTCATACGTGTGTGTGAGTGAGGAAATGAAAGAATGAGAATGGGAGAGAGAGAGTGTGTGTGTGAGTGAGTATGCGTGTGTAATGGGAGAGAGAGAGTGTGTGTAAATGAGTATGCGTGTGTAAGGGTGTGGGGAATAGAAATCGTGAGGAATTGAAAGAGTGTTCATACGTGTGTGTGAGTGAGGAAATGAAAGAATGAGAATGGGAGAGAGAGAGTGTGTGTGTGAGTGAGTATGCGTGTGTAATGGGTGAGAGAGAGTGTGTGTGTGAGTGAGTATGCGTGTGTAAGGGTGTAGGGAATAGAAATCGTGAGGAATTGAAAGAGTGTTCATACGTGTGTGTGAGTGAGGAAATGAAAGAATGAGAATGGGAGAGAGAGAGTGTGTGTGAGTGAGTATGCGTGTGTAATGGGAGAGAGAGAGTGTGTGTGTGAGTGAGTATGCGTGTGTAATGGGAGAGAGAGAGTGTGTGTGAGTGAGTATGCGTGTGTAAGGGTGTAGGGAATAGAAATTGTGAGGAATTGAAAGAGTGTTCATACGTGCGTGTGAGTGAGGAAATGAAAGAATGAGAATGGGAGAGAGAGAGTGTGTGTGAGTGAGTATGCGTGTGTAATGGGAGAGAGAGAGTGTGTGTGTGAGTGAGTATGCGTGTGTAAGGGTGTGGGGAATAGAAATCGTGAGGAATTGAAAGAGTGTTCATACGTGTGTGTGAGTGAGGAAATGTAAGAATGAGAATGGGAGAGAGAGAGTGTGTGTGAGTGAGTATGCGTGTGTAATGGGAGAGAGAGAGTGTGTGTGTGTGAGTGAGTATGCGTGTGTAAGGGTGTGAGGAATAGAAATCGTGAGGAATTGAAAGAGTGTTCATACGTGTGTGTGAGTGAGGAAATGAAAGAATGAGAATGGGAGAGAGAGAGTGTGTGTGAGTGAGTATGCGTGTGTAATGAGAGAGAGAGTGTGTGTATGAATGAGTATGCGTGTGTAAGGGTGTGGGAAATAGAAATCGTGAGGAATTGAAAGAGTGTTCATACGTGTGTGTGAGTGAGGAAATGAAAGAATGAGAATGGGAGAGAGAGTGTGTGTGTGAGTGAGTATGCGTGTGTAATGGGAGAGAGAGAGTGTGTGTGTGATTGAGTATGCGTGTGTAAGGGTGTGAGGAATAGAAATCGTGAGGAATTGAAAGAGTGTTCATACGTGTGTGTGAGTGAGGAAATGAAAGAATGATAATGGGAGAGAGAGAGTGTGTGTGAGTGAGTATGCGTGTGTAATGAGAGACAGAGAGTCTGTGTGAATGAGTATGCGTGTGTAAGGGTGTGGGGAATAGAAATCGTGAGGAATTGAAAGAGTGTTCATACGTGTGTGTGAGTGAGGAAATGAAAGAATGAGAATGGGAGAGAGAGAGTGTGTGTGAGTGAGTATGCGTGTGTAATGGGAGCGAGAGAGTGTGTGTGTGAGTGAGTATGCGTGTGTAAGGGTGTGGGGAATAGAAATCGTGAGGAATTGAAAGAGTGTTCATACGTGTGTGTGAGTGAGGAAATGAAAGAATGAGAATGGGAGAGAGAGTGTGTGTGTGAGTGAGTATGCGTGTGTAATGGGAGAGAGAGTGTGTGTGTGAATGAGTATGCGTGTGTAAGGGTGTGGGGAATAGAAATCGTGAGGAATTGAAAGAGTGTTCATACGTGTGTGTGAGTGAGGAAATGAAAGAATGAGAATGGGAGAGAGAGAGTGTGTGTGAGTGAGTATGCGTGTGTAATGGGAGAGAGAGAGTGTGTGTGTGAGTGAGTATGCGTGTGTAAGGATGTGGGGAATAGAAATCGTGAGGAATTGAAAGAGTGTTCATACGTGTGTGTGAGTGAGGAAATGAAAGAATGAGAATGGGAGAGAGAGAGTGTGTGTATATGTATGTGAGAGAGAAAGTTTAAAAGAGAGGGATAAAATGAGAGAGTATATGTGTGAGTATGATTTAGGAAATGCCAAGGTGAGGGTAGGAGAAAGTGTGTGTATCTGTGTGTGAGAGAGGAAATGAAAGAGTGAGGGATAAAATGAGAGAGTATTTATGTATGTATGTGTGGGTGAGGAAGTGCGAGAGTGAGACTTGGAGAGAGCGAGTGTATGTATGTGAAAGAGGAAGTGAAAGAGAGAAGGATAAAGTATATTTTAGGGAGTGTGTGAGGCAATGTAGAAGTGAGGGTTGAAGAGAAAGCGAGTGTGTGTATGTGTGTATGAGAGAGTAAATAAATGTGATATAGATTACAGGTTTGAATTCAGAGTTTTCCTTCTCCTAGACTAGTTGCCTCATCAAGGCTGAAGAACCCAGTTTGCCCTACTATTTACCCATAATTGGATTCATACCTTTCCCAAGAGTATTAGTGCTATGTGAAATGCAATCAGTCTCGTCCAGGATTTGAACTCGTGTCGCCGTGTCCATTTCCTACGACGATAACCATTACACTACGGGCACCTCCTAATAGATAGTGTGTATATGTGTGTGAGAGAGGAAGTGAAAAAGAGAGGGATAAAGTGAGAGAGTTAATGTGTGGGTGGGAGTGAGGAAGTGAGAAGTTGAGGGCTGGAGAGAGAATGTGTGCAAATGTGAGTGTGAGAGGAAGAGAAAGAAAAAGGGATAAAGTGAGAGAATATGTGGGGGGGGTGAAAAAGTGCAAAAGTGAGAGCGAGAGTGAGTGTGTATGTTTGTTTGAGAGAGGAAGAAAACGTTGTGGATAAGGAGAATAAAAGTGAGAAGGAGTGATTATTTGTGATTTACTAAGCTTCTTTTTTTTTTTGCTTAGATGTGGTCCAAGGCTGAATATATGAACACCCAATGAGACTCGAACTCACTCTTGCAAGTAGTGCTAGTCAAGATTGCTAACCATTACACTACCTGAGGCACCCTAGAAGGAGGTGATTATTGGGTTTTCTTTGTTTTCTTTGTTTCGCTCTCACGAGCATTAGCATATGTATATATATATAAGGTACTAGGTATGACACTAAATTGCATCTGATGGTGAGGCTTGAGTTCTGTAGATCTGGGGAGTTTGAAGTACTCCTTCTTTGCGAGTATTCCCAGGTCCACTCTGACTCAGATTGGTAGTTCTTGTTAGGGTCTTATCTATGTGTCAAATAGATCTTTTTAAACATATTCGTATTCGATTGGACTGTGTGCAAAAACAACTCTTTAGAAATCACTACACAGAAAATGTAAATATGAACTTTCAGTGAGCGCGATTCCCTAATCCATAGGTATAAAATAATCCTACACAGGTTGACATGCCGTTAAAACCAATCAATTATTATTATTATTATTTTTATTATTATTATTATTATTATTATTATTATATATGTAACCGAAAAAACGGCTCATCATAGATAGACTTTTATGAAGACAATACATTTAAAATATAATGAGAGAATAAAGTAATCTCCAGTCCAATTTGTGGTGGAATAATAATTCGATGGGGTCTCCAATGGTTCTTCTTTTATCATTCAATTTCCCGATGTAATTAACCAGGAAATATTAATTGCTAATTAGAATCCTTCATTTATTCCTAAATTGAAGCATCCATATCAATATGGAGCGCTATTTTAACAGGAATCTAATGAAATTATCAATCATCACAGATAGATAGATAGATAGATAGATAGATAGATATGAGAACATAATTGGATAGATAGATAGATAGATAGATAGATGACGTCAATGGTATCAGTAAGGAAAATTCAATCAGCACGCCAAATACAAAATCTAACCGACGATGATGATGATGATAATGATGTGTGTGTGCGTGTTTGTTTGTTAGTTTGTTGTGTGTGTGTGTGTGTGTGTGTGTGTGTGTGTGTGTGTGTGTGTGTGTGTGTGTGTGACTATGAGCCAACAAATAACGACACAACATCGTGAGACTTTATAATAGCAATAAACTTAACTTAGAGAATAAACAATTGCAAGTCTAATTCGCAAATGAATGCTAAATATGTGGGTTCAGCGATCACGCCGAACGTCATGTCTTAATTATCTAAATTCTCGATACACCAGTGTATCTTTGAAATTCTCGATACACCAGTGTGTCTTTGAAATTCTCATCAGATTCCTTCACCTCTCACTTTATAAAAGCATTATTACCATTATGGCAAGCTGATTATGGGTGGTCTTGTGGTTGCTTCAGTAGGGCTAATTGTGTTTGTAATGATCCCGCAGCTTGTCATAGCCAATTTCACTCTGTAGGTAGAGCTTAGAATACGACTGTATCCCCTGTAGAGGGATAAGAACCCACTCCCACCAAAAAAAAAAAAGCTGGAGGTTCCACGTGTGATACTAAACTGGGTCTGATGGTGAGGCTTTAGTTTCGTTGCTCTAGGGTTTATAGAAATTAAAGATTTGGGGATTTATATTGGAATGTTCGTGAAGTTATAGGTTCGTATTTACATTTGAAACAGTTACAAAAATAAAGAAGCCAAGTTTTTAATATAGATCGTTTACTCATTTTTATAATGTTTAAGGTGTTTAATGTCTCTTTTGTATTTTTCCTATCATTTTCTGCTTAGGTGTAGGACCAGAAGTAAGAAGTATTATTATCATTACGCCGAGATGGGAAAAACAAAAGCAAAAGTCGTATATATTTCATGATTTCTCCAATGGGAGCTACCGAAAAAACATCCGCTTGCCAAGCCTTCATCATCATCATCATATCGCGCTGGTAGCACGGATATCCCTGACCCTCTCTCGCCACTCCTCCCTATCGTTCATCGCCCTAGGTAGGTCTTCAGGACAACATCCCGTATCCTCACATAGCTGCTGAATGTATGTTCGTGCTGGTCGTCCTGCTTTTGTACGGCCATGTGTGGGGGTCCATAAGAGTACATCTCTTATGAGTTCGTCCCTGCTTCTCCAGCAGTGTCCTGCATGTCTGGTTCGTCTAACTTGAATAGTTTTCGTGATAGGGGGTAGGTGGCCGTACAGTTGGTGTCTTGTGGGGTGTTGCCGCCAGGACTTGTTTAAGATTGCACGTAGCATTCTTCTTCTCCAGCCGTTTTGTTAGCGTCCATGTAGTGCAGCCATATAGCAATATCGATGTGACCGCTGCCTGGAAGAAACTGCGTTTCATTTTATCGGTTAGGTCTGATTTCCAAATAATCGATAACCTATTGATAGCTGTCCATGCTTTCGCTAACCTCGTTTCGATGTCCTTTTCGGTTGATTCGACGCTGCTTCCTAGGTAAGTGAATTTGTCAACTAGTTTAAGAGGGGTTCCTTCTAGAGTGGAGATGTCCCCAGTTTGATTATAGCACATATATTCCGTTTTGTGTGCATTAACATAGAGGCCTATGTTTGCTGCTGCTCGTTCCAAACTATGCAGTAGTGTTTCGGCTTGGTCAGGTGTATTTGCCAGTATCGCTATGTCGTCGGCGTAGTCGGCGTCGGTAATTGTTGTTGCGGGGTACCTTTTGCTTCTTTTCTTCATCAGTTCGAAGCCATTCTCTTTGATTTTGTCAATCGATGTTCTAAGTACGTAGTCTAGACAAATGATAAAGAGGTACGGAGCTAGCGTGTCCCCTTGTAGTACTCCTGCTACAATGTCGAAGTATTCTGTGTCTCCATCTGGTGATCGTACTTTTACTTTAGTGTTTCTATAGAGAATCGTTATTGCCGCTACGGTTTCTTTAGGTATGCCGTGCGCTAGTAGGATTTGTTCCATCTTTCCTCTGTGAATGGAATCGAAAGCCTTGGTAAAGTCAACAAAAATTAATGTCGCTTGTAGGTTTTTTGCCCGTACACCTTCAAGGATTCTACGGATGGTTAATATTTGTGAGGTCGTGGATCTATTTCTTCGGAAGCCATTTTGGGTTTTTCTAAGTATGTTGTCGATTTCGGGTTCTATGCGGTTTCGTAGTAGGGCATTGTAGATTTTGGCTGCTATGGATGTAAGTGTTATGCCTCGGTAGTTTTTGGCTAATCCGAGGTCCCCCTTTTTAGGGAAGGGGAGTATGCATCCTTTCATCCATCTATCTATCGGATTTTGATTGTATACTGCGTTGCAGTGTCGGAGCAGTATGTCATCGAATTGTCTGGTCTTCCATACTTCCGGGGTAATTTCGTCCAACCCTGCAGCTTTCCTATTTTTAATTTTTCTGAGAACCGAGTCGAGTTCTTCTTGTGTGAACGGTCCTAGTTTAATGTCTAATTGTTTGCTAATTATTCTGGTGATTGGTTCATGTGTTATTTTCGGTGGGTTTCCTAGTAAGTTTTCGAAGTGCTGTTTCCACAGTTTTATTCTTTCTTGTTGGTTTGCTGCTTTCAGTTTTGCTTTGGCTGTGCTCTTTCTTCTCCTCACTTCGTTTATTGTTTGCCAGGCTATCCTAGATTGTCTATCTTCCAAAAAAAAAAAAAAAAAAATGAAATTAACTCCCCACCCCGAATAGAACAGACCGTCCCCAAACTACCTAAAATTCAGTAGTAAGTAAACGTTAAATGAAGAAGAAACATTTGAACACACGAGCCAACAGAGGAAGAAATGTATCAATATTGGTCAGTATGTCTTTAAGTCCTATTAATTTAAAATGCTGAATTTTTACAAAATGTTATGCTGTATTTTGTTTGTAAAATAATGCTTGCCAAGCCTTAGGAAGTAAAAAGTGGTTGATTACCTCCTTTCTGAAAATGGGGTGATAAAAATGGGTAGATATCTAAAAAAAAAATAAAATAAAATAAAATAAATAAAAGCTTTCCAGTTCTTTTATTTTTTAGCAAAAATTTATTTCTTTATTATTATTTGATTAATTTATTTCATTCTACCTTTTCGATGAAGCAAAGAGAAATGCGAAATACTTCCTCATTTTCATTACTCCTTGGTCCACTCTGGTTGTAGTAATTTACTAAGCCTTCTGCTTAGATGTGGCACAATGCCATCTGAATGGGACACCCAATGAGACTCGAACTCACCCGTGTTGGTTTGCTTGTCTAGCTTGCAAACCAAAACACCACCAGCGGCGTCCGGTCTACTCTGGTAGTATCTTTCAGGGTTCCATCAATAGGTCAAATTGAAAATTATCAGTATTCAGTTTGGTTTGGCTTGTTTAATGGTATATCAACCTTCATGGATTATTAAATGCCAAAACCATCCTTATCGAAAAAGAGTAGTGGTTCTATCTAACCCATAGCTGGGAAGGGATAAAGAAGTTCATTGCGTTCGCTAGGGTATTAGTCAGAAAGTGAACTCAATTACGCCACTGAAGTTTGAACTCGCAAACTACGATGTCGCAGACCAGCACTTTCGCTACTCCGTCCCTATTGATAATGAATAGAAATACTTGAAACCATAAGACAATATACAAACAAATGGTTATTATTAAATAGCAGTATTAACATTAAATAGCAAGTTATTCAAGTCATCACTGAAGATCTCTAATCAAGGGAGGCAATCTTTCTAGTATATTGAACAAGGGATTGTAACGTTAACTTATTGGTTTGGTTATGTTTGGTTTGGTTTGGTTTGGTTTTATGGCATATAAACCATTGTAGGTTATCAAATGCAAAATTATATACATATATATTAAATATATATGATTTGTAAACACATATTGTTGATAACGTTTTTAAACGAGCCAAAGCTCATTCTTTTGGACACAATTAAGTGGTTCCAAGTATTGCTATGTATCACTAACAATTCAATTTAGAATCAGTTATTTGTTAACTCGCAGTTAAATGATTGAATATTTCTATTTCTAACTATTCAATTTAGCATAAGTCAACAAAGTTAAATGCTTCCAAGTATTGCTATGTATTATAAACAATTCAATTAAATCAGTCATTTGTTTACACACAATTAAATGGTGAACAGTTCTATTTCAATCAATTCAATTCAATTCATCATAAGTCATTTGTTTCCACTCAGTTTAAATGTCAAGCAGTTCTATTTCAATCAATTCAATTCATCATAACTCATTTGTTTCCACTCAGTTTAAATGTCAAACAGTTCTATTTGACCCATTGATAAGACCTTATCAGGTGCTACCACTTCGGGTCAGAGTGTATCTGGGAACAATGGCATTGAAAGGGTACTCCGTATTTCTCAAACTTCAGCATTACTGGAACCTCACCATCAAATCGTTTAGTATCATTGGCAGGAGGGGCTTACCTCTCATTAGAGACGCGTTTGGTGTATCCTATAGCCCCTATCAACTGGGCTACTTAACTTATTGATACTATGTACATACAAGAGCCACTTGACCACCCTGTTGTCGAAGCTCCAAATACGCAGACTGCATCTTCTGCACTGTGATGAGGTCCCCATTTCTTACCTATCCCTAAAAAGGAGTATCCCGAGTACGACACTAAACTATCTACATCTGATGATGAGGCAAAGTAACCTGTTTGTTACAATTACTCTGACCTGGAGTGGTAGTACCAGTTATCTACGGGTCAAATAGATATGTTTAAAAACTATAGCTTTGGAAAGAAATGCTTGAAACCCTATGAATGTGTGCAAAAAAATTACAATTATCAAATAGTAATAGTTACGTATCTTAAACCATACAATCATGGAGGATTCCCAGTAGTATTGTGGCTAACATGCTGGACTGCAACATCGTAGTAAGCAAGTTCGATCTCCCGTCGCACTATCACGTTCACTTTCCGACAAATATCCTTTGTAAAGGTATAAACCCTGTTGTTATGTGTTCAATAGTATGACTATTGTTTTTCTACAAGGATGGATTTGGCATTAAATAACCCATGAAAGTTGATATGCTATTAAACAAAAAAAAACGATATGATTAAGAATTATAATTATATTTGATAAGAATACTTGATATCATAGCGAGCAAAAAAGGAATACAGAGGAATGAAAAAGAATTCAACTTGATAAAAATTCAATAGAATATTGAATATATAGTTAAGATTACTGTCAAACATTTACAGATGAATCAAAGTTTGATAGTAAATAGCCCATAAGGAGTTCATCTGCAGTTGAATAAATAAATAAACTAAATCCATCCTTAGCCAATTCACTATAAAAAAATTCTGAGCTAATTGCCTGGCAAGTAGTCGATCGATCAACAGTCGAATGATGAAAGACCTTGTGCCTTGCATATTAAATCCATGATGAGATTTGCAAGATCATGTCAACTATTAATGGTGAATGAATCAGTGTGTGTCTAAAACTCCAGCAGTGAAACTGAGAAAAAAGTGATGAAACATCATATTGGTTGAAAATCCTTCATGTCCCTAATTTAAATATGCCAACCAAGCAACAAAAAATTTAAAAAGTAATTTCAAAAAGAGGGGGAAAATAAAATAAAATTACAACAAATTCCTGATTCAAAAAAAATGTCAGAAAAACGTCGTCTAAAGATTAATTCTCTTGCAAATTCAACGTATTTTTCTGCCGTAATTATTTCTGTATAAGACTAACTCGAGCATTACACGCACCTCTGAATTTCGGCTACGGAATTTTGGAGAGAAAAAAAACTTATCTTGTATATAACACACACTGAGACATCTTAGAATTTGTAGCATGTGAATTTAACATTTATTCGATTTTTTATGCCGTTCGTATAGACTAAAAATTCAAATTTATACAGTTTTGAAACAAAATATTTACGTAGTATTTAATGTGAACACGAGGCTATGTTCACACAAAAATGCAACAAACTTATGCCAAAAATTAACTCACATGGGAAGAAACAAAATTATAAACCCACATTTCAGTGGCTATTTCACTGTTGTGGAATAAAACAGAAATGTTGGATAAAAATTAGTAAGTTTTGACCGTAGATATAACTTACATTAAGTCATACTGTCCTGAATATACTGATACACGTATTCGGATAAAAAGTTGATATTTAGTTCTTACGCAACACTACAGGAACCTACCTTTCCTAAAATTCATAAAGATGGTACTCCATTAAGACCCATTGTCAGTAACAGAGATTCAGCATGTCACCCATTGAGCCGCATCCTTGTGGAGATAGTCACCCCACTAACGAGTAAGTCCGCATCATATGTCGAGAATTCTGCCAATTTCGTGGGGAAAAAATCAGTAATGCCCTATTTATTCCAATCTGATGGTGAGTCTAGATTTAGCCAGTCTGTTCACGAGGGTACCCACTGATGAAAATTTACTGTGGTACGAGATATGTTGGCTGCAGATCCCTCGCTGGAAGAACTCACCTCCATCCCAACAGAAGACTTTCGGTGAGGAAACGACCGACTTCAGAATGTCGTCTGACAAATACCGACCAAAAGAAGAACTGCCAATGGGATCACCGTTGTTGCCAGTATTGGCACACATATACTTGAAATACTTCGAAGAAATGACATTGGGATTTATATCGCTTAAACCATCATTATAACTTAGATTGATTGATGATAAATTCATTCACTGATCTCATCAGAAGGACGTTCGAACATAACTGGATCATGTGAATTCAGACCGTCTATACAGTTCACTGTGGAGGTGCCCGTGGTGTAATGGTTATCGTCGTAGGAATTGGACACGGCGACACGAGTTCAAACCCTGGACGAGACTGAATGCATTTCACATTGCACTAATACCCTTGGGAAAGGTATGAATCCAATTATTCTCCCTCCAGCTATGGGTAAATAGTAGGGTAGACTAGGTTCTTCAGCCTTGGTGAGGCAACTATTCTTGGAGAAGGAAAACTCTGAATTCAAACCTGTTAAACTCCGCTTAAAAATTGACCTTGTGTCATATCCTGCCCGAACGGAGTGGTTGATAAATATTATAAAATACAATCAACCAAGCTAGACAGATACAGATATACTCTCTCCCACCGACACACATTTATATACAGGGGTTGGACAAAATAATGGAAACACCTAGAATCTTATTGTAATTTTGAAACTCCTATAAAACCATCGAACGTTTGTTATTTTTGTTTTTTAATTTATGATTAATTTTTCTCGTTTTATTTTACTAAAATTGTTTTTTTACAGATATCATCAAACAAAATCAAAATTCATTAAAATGGCAGATCTATCATACTTTAAAGTGGTCAAATTGTTAGTACTCGTATGGTAGACGCCAATTTAACAAAAACTGCTGAATTATTCGATGTAGTTAGGAGTATTGTCTTGAAAGTAAAGACAGCATTTGAGAAAGAAGGAAAAACTTTCTCACTGAAGCACAACTCTGGAGGAAGGCGATAGGGACCGTCGGACTCTTACGCGGATTGCTAGGAAGGATCACAAGAATATAGGTTCGAAAATTACAGCAGAGTTTAATGACCATCTCGAGAATTCAGTTTCCTCAAAAACTGTAAGAAGGGAGCTGCACAAAGCCGGATTTTACGGGAGTACTGCAATCAAAAAATCATATTAAATTTGTTTGAAATTTCCAGGTGTTTCCATTATTTTGTCCAACCTTGGTACATGTACACGCTATGCCCATACACATGCATACATATATTCTATGCCTATAAGCATACACACTCATAGAGATAGGCTCACATCTACATGCATCTGCCTAATTGTACCTAGATATGTACACCTAAAAATTCAAAAACTATTCTTTAATTTTATTTTTGTTTAAGGATGGATTTAGTTATATTTATTAGATAAATCCATTGTGAAATAAAAATAAAACAGCACAAATTTTGAGTGTTTTAGACTTTTTTATTTGGATGAGAAACCTGATTACCTTTTAGTATGTTTACGTTTAGACAGATATGATGTTTTATTTAAATCAGATTTTAATTAGTTTTATGAAGAAATACGAGATAAATGAAATGTCAGCCATGTAACAGTCACGCTGTACACAAGCTTGCTCAATGACATCTCACAGCGAACTGAGTAACCTAATCTGTTCAAGCATGTTTAACAAGACCTCCTCTCAGTGGTTGTCAAGTTACCTAAAACTTATACTGTTGATAGTGACCCTTGACCGAGCCGTCAATCAGAAATGTCTCTTGACACGTGGTCTACTACTGAGAGAAGAAAAATAAGGAATTTCTACTACCCTCCGTGTTTGAATTCACTGGCCGCCAAAGATTGAGCGTTAAAAGAGAAATAAAGAATGTAGGTCAACTCCGGCCGGCCGTTGAAGGAAGAAAAAAATATGGGTCAAGCTATCTGTACCCCGTAACCTCACTCTGGTGAAAGAGATAGTAGTCCGAACGGATCGCCTACAGAATGAAAGCCAACAGGTGTTTGCACTCTGTGAGCAGGGAAAGAAAGAAAAAAGGCTAAATGATTGGCTAGAATCCTAAAACGGAAATAGCCCCCTTTTCCGTCAGCGGAAATAGGGAATAAGAAAATCAGTTTTGAAGAGAGATGTCGTCGTGAACAGATGGGGCGAGTCTCATACCAAGACTCCGGGTGAAGAAGCGAAATAGAATCTTGGACAAGAAGAACCAATGCCTTCAAGCCAGAGCTATATATATCTAAAATTTCGCCAGCCCGTAAAAGAGAAAATACTCTCCGAAGGAACCCGTCAAAAGATAAGTAAACATTAAGACTGTTTCGCCCTACACCCATCTTAAGCATTGCAATTACTCTCTCTCTCTCTCTCTCTCTCTCTCTCTCTTTCAATGACTAAAGAAAAGGAAAAAGGGAAGAAAGACATTTACAGTTATGTATTTATCCGCAGATAATATAGCCGACTCGTTGAATATGCGTGTCCGCCTGTGTATTAAAAAGATTGTTATATTTTAATGTCCCCACATGTTGAAGTTTATTCGTTGTATTGTCAAATGTCAAGTTGTCTGTTTCATGTTTGTTTTCAGCTTCTTTCGCCTTATGTCATTCTCGCCTAAATTGTCCTATTCTTTCCTTTAAAAATATTATACGGGAAACTGGAATTGTTGACCACTATAATTAATATTATTATATCTAAACCTAGAGGTCCATATCTTCCATTGTTCTAGGGGTAGGAAGAGCAAGTGGCCTGGTGGGTGTGTGTGTTAACGTGAAGTTTGGAAACCCCTTGCCAGCGGCGGTCAGTTTAGCCCCAAATTAACCCCCACATAATATGCCAGTTCCTATATGCCCGAGAAAGGACTCTGAACAAGGACTTATTCTACGAGGGATCAAGTGCCCGACGGCCCCGTCTTCACACGTGCGAAAAATAAACTCCCCGTTTGGTGATAACAATATTTAAATGCACCAGTTTCCATACGCTTTTAAATGGTTGCTCATCCTGTGATCTTTCTATTTTAATTTGCCGTCACACTCTGAACAGGATGCACCTGTGTAAATAAGCGGAAGCAGTCACGTGGTTGATTGGGAGTCGGGGACGTTAAGAAATAATATATACCCGCATCTGTTGGAGTCAGTTAGAGGCAGTGTGAGTCAGTGCCTATTTTCAGTCACTGTGAACGTTCGCAAGGGCAGAGACTCATGGCGGCCTCTTGTTGAGTACCCCCGGTCGAGAAGCAGAAGTGCTGAGTGGATCTTGAAGATGACACAGCGTGGTATGGTCAGAGAGGAAGTTTTGAGTCAATATAGCAGTCTGTCTTCGTCTCCTTCCGTCCGTCTGTGTCTCACATACCAAAGAAGCTTTGACTCCACAAAAGAATAAAGACGTTTATATTTTTATGAAGAAGTGTTATGATCATTCTTCCATGCATGTATCTACCATCATTAGGAGTATATACCAATACAAGTTTTTCTCGTAATATTAGCCGTAAGGTCAATTTTCTTGTAAATGTACCGAAGTGAATTATTAAGGGTTTTTTTCTTCCACTAATAATTAAAATCTATATCTCAGAGTTGGCGAAACTTTTTGAGAGCGTGTGATCATTATCATGTCACACTGCCTGCACGGATCCCGTTGACCCTCTCTCGCCACCCGTCTCTATCGTCCATTGCTCCCGTGAAGTCTTCAAGGCTACATCCTGTATATAGGTTCTAGCTGGTCATCTTGCTTTTGATCATCCATGTGAAGAGGTCCACAGGAGTATGTCGCTTATGTGTTCGTCCCCACTTCTCCAGCAGTGTCCCACATGATAGTTTTTGGGATGGATGGTAGGTGGCCGTACAGCTGTTGTTTTGTGGAGGGTTGCCTTCAAGTATTGTTCAATACAGCTTCCAGCATTCTTGTGTAATTACCATCAAGCTTTTTCTCCATACGTTTAGTTAGCGTCCACGTGGTACATCCATATAACAGTATCGACACCTCCACCGCTCGGAAAAAAACTGCGTTTTATTTTATCGATCAGGACTTGTAAAATAAAACGAATTTCCTTGTCGTCTCCGGAAGAACTTTTTTAACAGCATATTATGATTTAATTCTAAGGAAACAAAATAGGATGGCTTGAAAGTGTTCTTAAAGAAGTCTGTTTAGACAATCAATAACAACTGAATTCTTTGAAAGGAGCAGATTTAGGAATTACATGTTTTATTTATAACATGTGATTCGAAAAAAGTAAAATTGTTACGTAAATAATAACGATAACATAGCTTTTTCAAGAAAGAGGAAAATTCTCAATATTTATGCGTATTGTTTAACTATTAATATGATAGAAATTGGAATAAATGAAAGCATTTTATAACTAAGCCTTTTACAGTTCAAGGCAAATTAGAAAAGTCTGCTCATAAGGTAAGAATAAAGTAACCCAAACGGAGTCAGATAGCAAATAATAATAAAATAATTACCTTGAAACCCCCATAGTGTAAGGGAATAATAATAAAGCTACCATATACTTACGAAGTTTGAATTGTATAACTTCTCTCTAACTCTCATTTAAGGTTTGGTTTGGTTTCTTTGTTTAATGGCATATCAACCTTTGTAGGTTATTTAATGCCAATGCCATTCTCCTAGAAGAACAGTTGTGGTACTATTTAACCCATAGCTGGGAGGATAAGGGGGTTCATACCTTTCCCAAGGGTATTTGCCCGAAAGTGAACGTAATAGCGCGACTAGAGTACGAACTTCCGTACTATGATTCCGCAGTCCATCGCTTTAACCGTTACACTACGAGGACACCCCATTTTTATCATTTAAGTTTTAGCTATTCAGCTAATTCAAAATCTAACACAAATTTCAATGAATTGTTAAAAATTTCACAGTTAACACGTAGCGAGTCACTAATTACAAAATTTCTAGGTTTTAAAACATTAAATTTTACTTTGATAATAAGGCAAAGATTTTTTCAAATATAAACGTAGAAAACGCAAAAAAATCTATGAATATAAATATAAATGGCAATTGATATCAATGTTTTTCAAAAATTAATTGAAAAGGAAAAAAATACAAAGAGTAATTCATATTAAACGTAAAAGATTGTTAATGGCAAAATTGTTGATGGCGACCGTAGTCGGTGACTTGAAGGCTCCCTTTTCGATAGCTACTACAACGAGGTGTAGGGGAGGGCGTTACTCTTTTCCCTGGATTGTTCCACTTTACCCTTGATACGTACCTTATAATGTTGAGTGTTAAGCTAAGAGGTATCAAGTGCCATTTTTTAAGTCTTTGGTATGACCCAACCTGGAATTGAACCCCGGTGTCCTGGACCATTATACTTTAATTAATTCAAATTTTTAAGCTAATATTTAAATGATTAAGTTCATTTTTTAAATGCCTTTCAAAATTTTGGAGTCCACAAGTTTTGGGCGGTTGTTGGTGTGCTTTTCGTGTGTCAGTTCCACCTTAATGAGTTAAAATATTTTTAATTCATATGTTAGAGGATAATCTTCACATTTTTTAAAAGTTAATTCATTAGATAAATACATTTTGTTTGCCTTTTTTTTCTTTTGATAAAATGGTGCTTTTTGACGAGTTCAAGAGAATATTTTCAACCCTGTCCTTCATAATGGCGCCAAAATTCTTGGCAGGATTGAATTGTTTTCTCATCTTCCAAATCCACCTTTTTGCGAAAAAAAAAAATTCGATTTTTTTCCTCCCAATCTTTGCGCAACTTTGAGTGCCGTACGTGGATTTTGTTTCTTTACCAATGAGTCATCTATGAAACTTGGCAGGAAATAAATATTGATGATGTGCAAAGCTCACGTGATGTGTACAAAATGCGTCGAAAACTCCATAAAGTCCTGACACAACCACGTGTATGACTGATCAATATCGCTCGGTTCCATGAAGAGTTAGATGCGAAAAACTCAGCCGCAAAAAAGTTGTTTTCATGTGGATATTCCCTTTATTACAAACACAACATATGTAAAAAAAATAAAAAGGGCTATACATTACACACTCGTGTTACGTGGATTATTCAAAAAGAGTCGAGACTAATGCTATTTACGTAGACCAGGACTTCTCAAAGAGATGCATACAGACCCCTTGTGGGGTGAATAAATTTTGGCCGGATGAATAAAAGTATAGGGCTCCTAAGAGGATGAATTTACTAGTTTGCATTTATAAAAGGAGAACAAAAATTGCTGAATCATGTAGACTAATCTCTTGATATTATACACCGAGCAGAATCCCTGATTGGGTGCGATGGCCAAGAGTGATGTGTCGTTCACGCACCACCCGTTATATATATATATATATATATATATATTGTCATCCACAGACAGACTGTTTCGTTCTATCAGAATTCTTCAGTGTGGCTAGACACGCAGGACGCTCGAAGCCGGGATCGAAACCCATCCAACTTTACGTTAGACTAAGTTTCAGACCTCTCGGCCACCAAGCGGACCACGTTGGCTAAGGGAATTTTTAAGGTATTTATTTAGCAACAGCAGCAGCAGCCGTTTGTTTACATTTTTTTATACCCTATCGGCTACCAGAGTGCTCAATTCTTTCGAAGAGCTTTGCATTACGCTAGCGGCGGCCGACAATTCCTTCGCCAGAGTGCTCAACCCTTCAGTGTGTGTGTGTGTGTGTGTGTGTGTGTGTGTGTGTGTGTGTAAACGAAATTTGGCATAAAATAACCTTCAAGGGTTGATATGTCAAAAACACAACCAACCTGAATATTCAATTAATTTGTTCGAAGGTGAATGAAAATTGAATTTAGTTACGAGAAGTGAATCAGGAAGCTTTGATGTAGACTGAAATGATCCACCACCCTGACTGCAAGGCCGAGATTACGCCGACTACATACCTGCCAAGGGATTTTAAAAATAGATATTTAGGATAAGACACTAAATTGTATCCGATGATGAAGTTCTAGCTCTTGGGAGTGTGGAGTTCGCAATTCTATACTCTATTCTATACTCTTGGGAGTGTGGAGTTCGCAATTCTATACTCTATTCTATACTCTTGGGAGTGTGGAGTTCGCAATTCTATACTCTATTCTATACTCTTGGGAGTGTGGAGTTCGCAATTCTATACTCTATTCTATACTCTTGGGAGTGTGGAGTTCGCAATTCTATACTCTATTCTATACTCTTGGGAGTGTGGAGTTCGCAATTCTATACTCTATTCTATACTCTTGGGAGTGTGGAGTTCGCAATTCTATATTTCATTCAAAATCGGAGTATCAGAAGCTGTTATGGTACCATCTATGGGACAAATAGATCTGCTTGGAAATTATTATCGGGTCCGAGGGCAAGCAGTGTTGCCGTTTGCAATCTGACTCCATTCTGGGTTATTCTCTTCTTATCCCTCTTTTGTTTTGTTGGTTTAACTTCTTGGATAGGAAGGCCCTAAAAGAATTATACGAAAGAAGATAGTAACAGATAGGAGACAAAGACATTTTTTAATATTTTTCCTTTATTTCTGGGTTTAACAACCATTCAATGGGTGGGGAAATTCTCCCTGAATACAATTGAAATGGTTGAATCCTCCAGTCAAGGTGTTAAAAATGCGTTAGTCGTTTCCTGGGTATATATTTGTCCTTATTCGGTATTTAAAGCTTTAACAACGTGTTCAAACCTGTTAAACTCTGCTTAAAAATTGACCTTGTGTCATATCCTGCCCGAGCGGAGGGGTTGGTAAATAGGATTAATGTTTTGAACCAAGGAAGAAAATGAAAAAAAAAACAAGTTTTATCTATCACCAGGTTTTACTTATCAAGTGTGATGACTAAAACCCAAACCTTTGCTTGTCAGATCATTTGTGAAATACGATTAGTACAATCGTACAATTCATTAAAGGCCTCTTTGTCTCTCTTTAGAATATGCTGATTACATCCATTGCTGAAGGGTAAGTTCCTTCTATTGGAGTTAGTATAACATTTATATCTAAACAGAAATACTTCAAGTCATTTCACAAGAGCAAACAAATTATTGGGATTTGAATAGCATTTATATTTAAGACTAACAACAACGAATAAGTAAATAAAAACTTGGTTCAATTCTAACAGTTTATTAAAAAGCAAAACAATGATTAACAATATAAAGTCCTTCCTCTATATAGAGTCAAGTTGAGGGACTTACCGGTGTGATGGAGAGGATAGCCGGTATCTTCTGACTTAGTGATTTATTGGGGAGAATTTCTGGTTGACGTGTGGCCTGGAGCTGGTCTGGAATCTATCTGCTGATTTTTTTGGTATATTGTGCCAAAACTTCTTGGCTATTCACGTGATTGTTTTATCCAATCACAGAAAGAGATCTCCCTCACTTAACCCCACACACAGGAATAAACATATTTTACTGACCCAACACCTCCAAAAATGGAGTTCTGAGAATTACATTGAGCTACACCCAGTGATAAAACACCAGTTCCAGAGAGTGTGGAGCCCCCATTGTTTCCATTATTCCCAGGTCTATTCAGACTTGAAGTGGTAATTTTAAGTTCCGAACTATTTGGGAAATCCTAGTAACGTAATGGCTAAGGTGCTTCGAAGTAAATAAGTTCATAGTCCAGTCGAGCTTTTACATTCACTTTCTAACAAATACCCTTGGGAAAGGTATGAACACCCTTATCCACCCCAGCTATAGGTTAAATAGTACCATTACTTGTCTTCGATTCCATTCACAGAGGAAAAATGAAACAAGTCCTATTAGCGTACGGCCTACCTAAAGAAACCGTAGCAGCAATAACGATTCTCTATAGAAACACTAAAGTAAAAGTACGATCACCAGATGGAGACACAGAATACTTCGACATTGTAGCTGGAGTACTACAAGGGGACACGCTAGCTCCGTACCTCTTTATCATTTGTCTAGATTACGTACTTAGAACGTCGATTGACAAAATCAGAGAGAACGGCTTCGAGCTGACAAAGAAAAGAAGCAGAAGGTACCCCGCAAAAACAATTACCGACGCCGACTACGCCAATGACATAGCGATACAGGCAAATACACCTGACCAAGCCGAAACACTACTTCATAGTTTGGAACGAGCAGCCGCAGGCATAGGCCTCTATGTCAATGCACACAAAACAGAACGGGAAACATCTCCACTCTAGACGGAACCCCTCTTAAACTATTAGACAAATTCACTTACCTTGGAAGCAGCGTCGAATCAACCGAAAAGGACATCGACACGAGGTTAACGAAGGCATGGACAGCTATCAATAGGCTATCGATTATATGGAAATCAGACCTAACCGATAAAATGAAACGCAGTTTCTTCCAGGCAGCGGTCGCATCGATACTGCTATATGGATGCACTACATGGACTCTTACAAAACGGCTGGAGAAGAAGCTAGACGGCAATTACACAAGAATGCTGTGAGCAATCTTGAACAAGTCCTGGCGGCAACACCCCACAAGACACCGACTGTACGGCCACCTGCGTCCTATCACGAAAACTATTCAAGTTAGACGAACCAGACATGCAGGACACTGCTGGAGAAGCAGGGACGAACTCATAAGTGATGTACTCTTATGGACCCCCACACATGGCCGTGCAAAAGCAGGACGACCAGCGCGAACATACATTCAACAACTATGTGAGGATACGGGATGTAGTCCAGAAGACTTGCCAGAGGCGATGAACGATAGGGAAAAGTGGCGAAAGAGGGTCAGGGATATCCGTGCAACCAGCACGACATGATGATGATGACTTGTCTTCTACAAGGCTGGCTTGGACATTAAATAACCCACAAAGCTTGATAAGCCATAAAAAAAACTAACCTTGTGTAGAATAGTTCTGTTTGAAAATTATTTGTACTAGCAAGGAATACTTGGAACCACAATCGTCAAATAGGTGCCCGTGGTGTAATGGTTATCGTCGTAGGAAATGGACACGGCGACACGAGTTCAAACCCTGGACGAGACTGATTGCATTTCACATAACACTAATACCCTAGGGAAAGGTATGAATCCAATTATTCTCCCTCCAGCTATGGGTAAATTGTATGGCAGCCTGGGTTCTTCAGCCTTGTTGAAGCAACTAGTGTAGGAGAAGAAAAACTCTGAATTCAAGCCTGTTAAACTCCGCTTAAAAATTGACCTTGTGTCATATCTTGCCCGAGCGGAGGGGTTGGTAAATATGATATGATAATCGTCAAATATTCTGTTCTGCTATGCCAGCGCCCCCCCCCCCCCGATAGGGACATGCCTGTATTACTTATTCTCATTATTTCTATCTGTATTATGTCCCTTTAAATATATACAAGACTAACCAAATCATAATTTCTGTAAATTGTTTTGCTCACCAGGTAGATTACTCAGCAAAATAGCGTTACAAATCACTGATTTTGTTCTGAGATCGATTCTCATATGGGTGCTTTACATGTGTGACCTTGTGCCAGACGATAGTAAACTTTCCATCTATACCGAGATCATGTTAAATCGAAATAAAAATATTTCAATAAAAAGGGTCGATTTTCAAGGGAGGTAAATCTTTATAAATTTTTAGGAATTATTTCCCTTAGAAGACGCTTGCCATGTACATAATATCGTTTTTATTTTATATAATAATAATATTCATACTCATTGAAGTAAAAATGTACACATGGCAATTAATTTTTTAATAATATAATATAAAAAAAGTCATAAATATCTTGAAGTGTCTATTACGATCTTTAAGTTATGACGTTTCATCACATCTGAAAATAAATTTACCCTATCCTAGAAAAAGAATAATTTTAACACCTTGACAAAACGACAAGGGTTATTTTACGCCTCGAGGTTAGAGAATCATGTACATTATGAATTGATATTTACACTTTTTGTGTAGTTGTTTCTTGCTTGTTTTGCACACAGTCCAATTAAATATGAATTAATCTTAAAAAGATCTATTTGACACATAGATGGGATCCTAATAAGTACAACGACTCCGAGTCAGAGTGGACTTGGGAGTAATAGCAATGAACTGGAATCTCACCATCACATGCAGTTTAGTATTATATCCAGGATACGCACTCCTTTTTTAAAAGGAAATACAGACAACATACCCTAAGCATTGAAAACAGAGCAGTACAATGATGTAAAAATAAATGCGAAAAAAATCAACAAGTGTTCTTGAAATAATCTGTAACCAAGAATTTCCAGAAAAGAGTTAAATTTGTGCGTCAAAGTGTTCCTCAGATACAAAGTTCTAATACTTTTAGAGACATGCAAAAGTTTCATGCATCTGAAGACAAAATACACAATATTAAGTATTTTTATTTCGTTAATGTGAGAAAAGTTTGTACACCATAAGTATTAAATTTAGAAATGCAAAAAATTAAAAATGTTATGCTCAGTTTTTTTTTGTTTTGTTTGTTTTTCTTTCTTTTCTTTTTTTCTTTTTTTTTTTCCTTTTTTTTTTTTTTCTTTTTTTTTTTTTTTTTTTTTGCACACTGTCCGATCAAATACGAACCGTTTTTAAACAGATCTATTTAACCCATAAATTGGACTCTAACAAGTATTTGCCCAGTCGGCTGGGGCTGTAGAATACACTGACTGCACCTCTGCAGAGGAGTAAGAAATGAGAGTCCTAGATATGACTAAACAGTCTGATGGTGAGATTCCAGTAATGCTGGAGGTTTGGGGAATATGGACCACCCCTTCATTGCCATTGCTCCTAGGTCCACTCTGCCCCAGCGTGGTAGCACCTGATAGGGCCCTATCTATGGGTTAAATTGAACTACTGGCATACTTATGCTAAACTGAATTGTTTGATTAAACTGAATAGCTCGAAATAGAAAGATTTCTGACAATTAAACAGTACTTATATTTAAACTGCGTGCTTATGCTAAACTGAATTGTTTGAAATAGAACTGTTTTTGACACTGAAACTGTATTTACACTAAACTGAATTGTTTAATATAGAACTGTTTTGAAATTTAACAGTGTTTAAACAAAATCTGCAAAATTAGAACTGCTTGACTAAACTGAATAGCTAGAAATAGAATTGTTTTTCACACTTAAACTGTACTTACATTTAAACTGCATGCTTATGCTAAACTGAATTGTTTGAAATAGAACTGTTTTTGACATTGAAACTCTACTTACACTAAACTGAATTGTTATATATAACTGTTTGAATAAACTGAATAGTTTGAAATAGAAATGTTTTTGACAATTAAACTGTGTACTCATGCTAAACTGAATTGTTTTAAACAGAACTGATTATTTACATAAAAATAGATTTGGTGTTAAATAACCTACAAAGGTTGATATGCCATAAAACCCAACCAACCATCTAACAAGTCTACCACTGTGGGCCGAGGAGTAATTGCAATAAAGCGGTATTCCATTCTCCCCAGATCTCCAGAATTGGAAAGTGACTGTCAGATGCAGTTTTGTGTTATATTCAGGACAACCCCTTTTTGGACAAAGGAGGGGGGTCTTACCCCACTGAAGTGGATAGAGTCTGCATATTCTAAGCCCATCAAATAGGGCGTCTTTCCTAGAAAAGATCCTAGAGTGTCATCATTTATGAACTCATACAAAATGAATACACACATGAAAACATATTGTTGATTATTAGCAAAAATATATAACTACACAAAAAGATGACGTCTGTTATTTGTTTTCTGGTTACATATTTTATTTATCATTCATTAACCCTTTATCACAGGTACCAGTAAGACTCCACTGCAAGAATATTAACTACATTTTGTTACAGCAAGTCGTTACGCTAATTTGCTACATACTCTTTCCTGTTGACATGCATAAGTTTAATTTATATTACAAGAAGAGTTAAATATGAATAAAAAATGAATTAACAATTATCGAATCTGACTTCGTATTTACCAAGACTGAAATAAAAAATAAATGAAACATTAACTTCAAAATAGTCCCGCACATATTTTCTTCAGTTTTCTATTGGTCGAAGCAACACTGAAACAATTCTTTTGATATGATATTGACGTAATTTTTTAGATATAGTTTATAAACTGCTGATATAAATTAATCGAGAATTAGCATTGACTCGCCTAGACTTCATCTGGACTTCCTATATACTTCATCAGAATTTTATACTTTCATCTGAATTTTATAATTTATATAAACTTCCTCTTGTACTTCATCAATGTAGAATTCATAGAGACTTCATCCGAACTTTATCTACACTTCATTTGCACTTTAGAATTCATCTGGAGTCCATCTAGATGTCATCTGGATTTTATCTGAACTTCATGTAGACTTTATTTAAGCAGCAGTTTTGCCGTCTAGACGTCATCACTTTATTGTATGAGTTTCTTAGTTGTGAAGAATTCATTTAAATTTGAAAATTTATCGAATAAAAGTGTCAGTTTTGATTCTGTTTCTTGCCGAAAACTGCCGCTCAAAAACTACCAAGAATTGGCATGGACTTCTCTAGACATCTAGACATCATCACTTTATTAAACAAGTTGTTCAAGTCTATATACATCCCAGTTGGCTGGGGCTATAGAATACACAGACTTATAGGATTTATACTCCTATATTTTTAAAGTGGCCGTGATACAAAAATCTAGAAAATAGGATACTGATTCCCTTGTTCCCGAAACGAAGATGGTAGACGTCGGTAAACGATTTAGTTTCGAGAACCTATTGGTCAGGAAAATCACGTGATTTATGCTCCCAACTACATCTGCACCATTGATTTTGTCCCGCGAAATATAAACAGTGTGTTTGGAGCCGATCACTCTCGTCTTCCAATAACTCATTCTCTAACATTTTGACTTACAGAGACAGCTCGGCTTTGCCAGCTAATGACACACAGCTCAATACATGTAACATGGGTGCGTATACACTCTGCGACCTTTTTCTTTCCTGTTCTGCTTTTTCGGCTGAACTTGTTCCAGTCTCGCGCTTGACCTCAAACATTTCGTCAAATCCCGAAAGAGACAAACGACCAACATGGGAGAAAACACGTCCTTCTAGAATACATTGTTAGTTTTCTGTGTATTGATACCTCGTTTGAAATACTTAGTCAACGTAGGTTTATAATCTACAGGACACTTTTAATATTTAGTCTTTCACCATAATATTCATGTTAGTTACATACACACACACGCACACACACACAGAGGACTATTTAACAAGCTTTATTAGAATATTCCTAATGTTTTATAATGTTTCCTTTTTATGAACTTGTTGATATACAAATTTATTTTTGTTTGTATTGCTTTCTTTTAAATGTTCTTTTGTCCGCGTCGTTTATATCGTTTGCTTTTCAATAACGGGTCACCATAAATTGTGGGATCAACATCATTCAGTAAACAACCCCACAGACTGCATCTCTGCAGAGAAATAAGACCCCAACCTTCTCACGAGTGTCCTGGATATAACATTAAACAATCTGATGGTCAGGCTCTAACCTTGGAAATTTGAGATATGTCGAATAACCCTTTAATGCTATGCTCCCAGGTCCACTCTGAACCGGATCCTATTTATCTATTTAGTCTTACTATAAAACAGACACAATTTAACATCAGTCTTTTGTTTGCGCACAATATTTTCTATTTGACCATAGAACAGATTTTGCGCAAACAAAATACTATGTTAAATTGTGACTATTTTATAGTAATAGTAATATAGTTATAGTAATAGTAACCATTTAACTGTGTACAAAAAGAGCTCAGACTTGTTTTTAACAAAACGTGTTTCCAAATTATATATATAAATTTGATATATATGTACAAACAGGATTTGGCATTAAATGACCTACAATGGTTGATATGCCATAAAACCCACTAAATCAAGTGAATACACATTGGCATTTAATTTTATTTCATTTAATGCTTAAGTCTTAATATTAATCACCAATTTTCGTGCTAATTTTAATTTGCCAGTCAACATAACTACACCATCCCAACAATCAAACATTACTCACGGTGAAAGAAGTTCATTTTCGCCACAAAACCAAAGGTATGACCATTACCCTACAAAAAAAAGCACTAATAAATATGTAAATATCATCAAACCATTTTAACACACAGCCCATATACGATATAATTAGATATAAGCAACCAGAAAACCAGTTGTGGGAATATTTCTTTTGCATCAGCAAATGACCGTTAAATGGTGACATCTTAGCATAGTAACAAAATCTTCTATAAAAGAAAAAGGCACAAATCCAATTCTTCTCCCTCCAGCTATGAGTGAATAGTAGGGCAGACTGTTTCTTCAGCCTTGGTTAGCCAGCAGTCGAAGAGAAGTCAAACTTTGAATTGAAACCTGTTAAATTCCGCTTAAAAATTGACCTTGTGTCATATCCTGCCCGTGTGGGGGTTTGGCAAATACATACTAATGTTGATATTAGTCAGGAGCTATCGGAAATTTTAACGACACCCCCATATGGATCGTAAGAAAGAATTAGCACCGCGGTCAGACGTTTGAATACGTTTATATAAAAAGTGAAAAAGAGTTACTAAAGCATACTCCTTTAGCGGTCTATAGTCTTTAAGAGAACAACGTTAAAATTATAATACACATCTGTGGTTAGTGAATGTCCTGTTGTCTTTCTGTATGTTTTCTGGTTGTGTTTAAGAGTGTTTTAAGAGGGCTGTGGACGTTTGGTTTCGTAGGGCTCAAAATTGTCTTCTGGGTCCTGTTTGTAGAGTTGGATGGTCTGCTAACATTCTCAGTTACCAGGCTGTCTTTAGCTATGTCTCGCCTCGTGAAGACCCTAGTCGCGTCTGCTTCTCTCCGTGCCTAAGTCACGTCCTCAAGTCCCTTCCGTCCTTCTTTCTCCCTCTACCCTCGGCCTCTCCACATCCGAGTACACGGCCATCTAGAGGATAACTCGTAATTTTCTTATGGAGCAGCCGCCGTGGCATTGTGGATGACGTGATGGACTACAAAATCGGTGAAAGCCAGTTCGAACTACAGTCGCATTTACTACGTTCACCTTCCTACTAATACCATTGGGAAAGCAATTGGTTAGATAGTACCACTATAGTGTTCTACGAGCATGGCTTTTGCATTAAATAAGCTACGAAGGTTGATATGGTATTAGATAAGTTAGATTGTATAGACTGCTTGCTTCTAGAGGTTTGTAAACACACGTGAGATCCGAAATCGATAAAAATCAACTTCTATGCTTGTTATCTTTACTTTGATTTTATTAACAAATGTCAACTCTGAAATGGTGAAACTTAAGTCCCTGTAATTCATCCCCACTCCTGCGATTGTAGTGGGTACATGTAATTGTTTAATGTATATGTTAATCTCCAATTTGTAGTGAGAGAGTTCCCATCCGTATTTTACGTGTATTGCTTTCACGTTTAGTTCCACCACAAATACAACACAAATTTTACAAACACGTAAACAAATGGAATATGACAACAACGAACATTAAGAAACAAAAAATTTAATAATCATAACAAAATAGAAATAAAAATAATGAGAAATACAGTTATGGCCAGTTGAATGAAATAGGGTTGTTCGCCCGTGTGTATGTGCGTGTTTACATGTTAGTAAAGTCTATCAAATAAATGGGTCCATAGTTGGCCAAAGTAAGGAAGATAAAAATTTTGTCTTTATTTACATACATGGGTATGTGTGTGTATATGAGAGATGGACCCTAAGTATGGGTCTTTGCTTTCATTAAGTCTGCACGTGTGTTTCCTAATGATTTTGGCCACAACGTGTCGCATTGATAAAAGAAGGCTGCATGCCTTTTCCCTTTGAGTCTTATGGCGTGGTTCTCTGCTGTCCGCTCATGACCTCTCGTAGTAGAAGGAATGAATGACTGAATGACCTGATCGATTAAATTCGTTATTTATACTTTTTGGGGTCACTAAAGTGGATCAAAAAATAGTTTTATTGTGGGTCCTAAAAGTCAAGCGCGTAGACATTTCTTGACCCATCAGATTCGTACATCTACTTATTTGTTTTAGAGCCTGAACATTTTCTGTTAATTAATTTCTAATCCGGATTTTCTAGAATGTTCTTATTCTATGTTTTTAGCTGATTTGTTGAAAAATATAAAAATATAACTTCAATGCTAATGCGATTTTGATCCGAAATTTCTAGAATGTTCTTATTTATGTTTTTGAGGGTGATTATTTTAAGGCTAAAAAAATGCGTATTCTAGACGATCATGGATTTTACTCCTTCTTCTCCTCCTCCGTCTTCTCCTCTTCCTCCTCCGTCTCCTCTTCCTTCTTCTCTTATGGAACAATAAAAGTAAAGTAAAGAGAAAGATAACTGGTATACATGTGTGTCAGTTAGTCAGAGATTGTTTCGATATGGTTTTTACATTATAGACAGGACCCATCTCAACTTCTAATATCGAAGATGACAAACCACAGGATAAGAGATGGGTCTTCAGTATAATAAACATTAAAAAATATTTCCGAAAACGAAGTTCTCGAATTTTTTTAATGCCCAAACCAAACTGGTTCAAAATGTAACTATTTTTAAATAAAGCAGACACTTTTAAAGGGAGGTAACTGTAAAAACATTTTTTCTGGTTATTCCCCTTGCATTAAAATTATTTACAGTTATTCCAATAATTTTTATTGGCTGGAAGTCAACCAATAAAGTTGGATGTGGTGATAGTTGCCATCAGTACTTCCCGAAATACATCTATGAATATTTTGAGTATAATGTCCTCAACAAATGATTTATTTATTCTATCTTATTTATTTATTTATTTATGTTTCGTAACTCTCCTGATGGTAAGGCCTAGAATACACTAACTGAATTCCCTGCAGAGGGGTTATAGTGGAAACATGTTATTGGATATTTAAGTAGATATGTTCTTTCCAATTAGTAGTGGGTGCATGTGAGCGAATTTTCGTCCTTATTTTACGGGTGTTGCTCTTAGTTTTATTTCCACCACAAATACAACAGAAATTTTTATAATCACGTGAAAGAAATGGAATATGACACAACGAACATTAACAAAGAAACAATTTAATATTCATAAAACAGGAATGAAAATAAATGAAAAACATGTGTGAGTGGCCTTTGTGGAAAATACAGATTGGCCAGTTAGATGAAAATAAGATTGTTCACACGTGTGGCGGAGCCGATAAGCACGTCGACCCCGCAATGAGTTATACGGTTAAACGTGTGAATGAGAACAGCCAAAACACAATGAAGGGACAAAGGCGAGGTAACAATTATAACAAGTGAAAATTTATTCGTCGTATTTTACAAGCGTGTATGTAAATGTCCGTGGCGGTTGTAAGTGGTCTTCAGCTAGATGGGCGATGTTGGTAGCTGGTACGATCGCGTTGTAGATGTTCGCAGCTGGACGATCGACGAGGGTCGCTGGCGTAGGTCGAGTCGTGGAGATACAGCTGGATGTTTGATGCTGGTAAGCTGAGATCGGTTGAGTCGTTGAGTACAGTTGGACAGTCGTCGCGGGCAGCTGAGGTCGGTCGAGGTTGGTAGATCGATATTCCCGGTTATGACGGTATGTTGGGTTAACCAAGGGTGTGTCGATCCGGTTGCTGGCTCGTACGGCGGGTCGTACGTGAGCCAGGTGTTGCAGTGGTAGAAATAGTCCGTAGCAGCGAGTCTTTACGTGGACTGCGTGGTACCTTGCAGGAGCGTCGAGGTCGAGTTCGGTTATGGCAGCTTGGTCATGTAGTGTCGGGCGAGCTAGTGACTAAGACTGAGCCGTGTCTTAGTGTTATGGACCAAGTGAAAGATCTGAGACCGAGGTTAAGGTTTGCCGGGCCTTAGTACAGACGAGATCGAGCGAACGAGTCGAGGAAAGGCTAGGGCTTTGTCGTGCCCCCTAGCCGTGCGGACGTATCGGACGGGAGCGAAGGCTTTGCCGTGTCAAAGCCGTGCGGACGATGTCTATGGCTGGGTCGCGCCAAAGCCGTGCGGACGATGGCTATGGTTGGGTCGCGCCAAAGCCGTGCGGACGATGGCTATGGCTGGGTCGCGCCAAAGCCGTGCACAAACGAGCGGACAGGCCAGGAGGCTGAGGCTAAGATGGGCGTTATCTTAGCGCTGCGCAGATAGCGAAGCGGTAGCTAAAGGCTGGACCGTGCCATTAGCGCTGCGCAGCTTATCGGAACCGAGCGAGGGTTAAGACCGGCTGGTCTTAGAATCCGTCTTCGTGTTTACCTCCAGGCCGTCTATTTCGACTGGTCATTACTGACCGCCAGAGATGCTCTGACCCGCAGACAGAGACCTCTTATGGTCCTTAAAAGGACCTTTGTGCATACCTATGTAGGTGGGAGAAAGGTAGATCTACCACGAGGAGTGGGATCAACGTCGGAAGGTAAGGTGAATGCAACCGCACAAAATGCAGGATTCCTCCTTAAATGAGCTTTGCCAGGAGCAAGCCAACGAGCGTTGAAAAAGGGCTTGTTGATATTATGAAGGTGCTGTGACACACAGCTCCAGCCGCGTGAATATGAAATTCTTTTATAAAAAATAAGTGTAGCCATTAAGTATTTTTTTTACCTGCTATAAGCTGGCGACGACTATTAGTTCCAGTTTTATCAAGTTATTTTTTGGCCGAAGTGCTTTTTAAATATTGTTAATTTTAATTCCTCCTTTTCTTTAAGCTGTAACGAGATGTCAAGGTCGTTAGAAAGAAAAAGGGCTTAGTCAGTTCCGGCCGTACCTGGATATAATTGTCCTAAAGCGGGCGTGTAACCTGATCTGTTTATCGGCAGGTCGCGGCACGTGTGTGTGTGTTTAAATGTTAATAAAGTCTGTTAAATAAATACTTCCTTGGTTAGTCGAAGTAAGTTGGATGAAATAATTGTCTTTACTTACATTAAGTCCACACTGTATTTGTTTTAAGATTGCGGCGATAGCGTGTCGCATTGATGAAAGAAAGTTCGCAAGTTTTTCTTTTGAAACTTAATCGCGACTATTTGCGGCTTGGTCATGACCTTTTGGCCGTGAAAGAAATGAATTCACTGACCGACAGCTGACTGACTACTTGCAACTGAGTTGATTAAATTCGTTGTTACTTATACTTTAGTAGTGGATCAAAAAATAGTTTTATAGCAGTCCTAAAATTTAAGCACGTAGACATTTATTGACCAATCAGATTCGTATTTTTACTTATTTATTTTAGAGCCTAATTATTTTCTGTTAATTAGTTTCCGATCCTGTTTTTCTAGAATGTTCTTATTCTGTTTTTAGCTGGTTGGTTGAAAAATATAAAAATGTAACTTAAATGCTCATGCGGTTTTGATCCAAAATTTCTAGAATGTTCTTATGTATTTTTTTGTTGATTATTTTAAGACTAAAAAATGTTTATTCTATAGGGTAAGACGCCCCACCAATCCACTGCAAAAAAGACGGAAAGACGCTAGTTTTCTTCCATCAGCGAGAACACTCCTAGAGGGGCCTGATTCTCTGCATATGGCTCGGTGTATATTTAGTAAAAAGTTTGAAAAGTCATGGGATTGGCTGTTTAATAAAAGCGGATAGTTTTAGATTCTTTTCTTGGTGTTTCAAGTACTAGCCGACTTTTTCCTCGAGTTTGATTAATCAACAACCTCATCCGTGGGTGTTTAGCGATAGGAATATTATTATTAGGTTATGTTGGTGTTACGTTGGTTATGTTGGTATTACGTTGGTTGTTATCCCCTCGCTAAATGTTGATAGAAAATAAAAGGTAGTGGAGAATTTATATGAAGGTTTTAATGGTAGCATGAAATAAAGGGTTTACGCTGGTATGCTGCAGGTCTCGTAGGAAGGAAAGAAGGAAGGAAGTTGTCATAGAGTATCATCTAATTTATATTCAACTAGGAACCCTTGGTCTAGAAGAATAGACGCAAGGGGTCCATAAATTAGATGGCTCTCCTTATGGTGGTATGATGCTGCTGCCGCTATTGAAGAGCAGACAGTAAGACGTCTGTTCTTATTGAAGAGTTCTGAGGAAGAGAAAGGGTTTTGGCGGCTTTCCCCAATTTTGGGTGCTGCTCGGAAAGATGGTCCGGGCTGAATAGGATAAGTCATCCTAATTGGGTGAAAATATGCTGCGACCCTACCGGTCAAATTAGATTACGCGACAAACAAAAATACGAAGTTCTTTCTGCTACAGGTGTAACATTCTTAGTAGGTTCAAGGCTGACAACTGATTTTTTCTTCTTTTTTTTATTTGTATTCTTGGCATGGTGACCTATTGCACAGATACTCCCTGCTCGATTTTTTTAAAAAGACGCAATTAAAATAAAAACATCAGTCACTTGTGATCCACAATTTCAACCAAAACAACTGTCATGGTGACACATTCAAGTACTTACAAAAAAGGCGCAATTTTTCTCTCTTTTTAACGGAAAGACTTTGTGTTATTCCGTAGAATGACAAGACCTCCGAAACAACCATTTAACTTCTGAGGGGTTGTTCCAAATGCTAGCCGTCCTTGAACCAACCTGACAGAGTAGGGAAGGCCGTTTGGGTTCCTAGATCATCAGACATTTCAACTGCAATTTGTACGCAAATAAATCAGTCATTTTACAGTCCTCAGCCTTCCGGGTCTCATGAATTTCACATTTTGACTAACCGCCGGGACTCTTTCTCGAGATTAATTGAGAACACTAATAGTTTTGCCAGAATTTTAACAGCAGAAATCAGTTGATCAGGACACGTGTGATACAAACAAGAATTATCTCTCTTAGATAATTTGCATATTCAGTAGATGCCCATTAAAGTTGTCCCATGACAGTTCTTTCGGTCTCTGGTCTTTAAAAAGTTGTCCCTAACCTCTGCCAGGGAGCATAAATGCTACATGGCTATCTCATCTACTCTTATCAAGTAAATCTTTTTTCTACGTATTTTGCATACTTTCCACATACGGCGAACCGAGTTCAAATCCTGGACGAGACTGGTTGCGAGAATAATACCCTTGGAAAAATCTAGTTATTTTCCCTCTAACTATGGGTAAAGAGTAGGGCAGACTGAGTTCTTTTGCTTTGGTTAGGCAACCAGTCTAAGGATAAGAAGATCTTGAATTCAAGCCTGTTAAACTCTGCTAAAATAATTGGCCTCGTGTTGCATCCTGCTCGTGCAGAAGGGTTGGTAAATTCAAAAACACATATGTCAATTATAAATTATTATCTAAAATATATAAATACGTGAAAAGACGTTTATTCAACCCAGACCTCCTGTTGTTTGTTTTCTGTTTTATTCATATTTCATTTCAGCTTTAACTTTTATCACAGTAATCCGTAAGACTCTGCATACCTAGTTCGTAACGAGATGTAGTTCAATATTGTAGCTGAGTTGTTCGGTTATTGTGAAAACAAGCAAAACATTATAACAAATATAAGGAGTTTGAGTTAAAACGGACGTTGACATTTTGTATATTATTATTGGTAAGGAGCAACATCTTACAAAGGATATGTAGCGTGAATATTAATCTTTGTGTACAACGTACTTAAATGTTTTAGTATTATTTTTTTCATTCTTACTTGCATATGTAGAGGAATAGTAATTCCCGAGGTTCCGCGAAAAGTAAAACTTCGGGTGATAGTTCCACAATAATAAAACAGAAAATTGCACAAGCAACGTAAGTAAAAGTAAAGTTGGCAACCTCAGTCGAGGGTGACTCGAAGGCTCCCTTTTCGATAGCTACTACACTGAGGTAGAGGAGAGGGCGCAACTCCATTCCCTGGATTGCTCCACTTTACCCTTCATCCTTACCTTATAATACTGAGTGTTAAGCAAGGCGGCATCAAGTACCATTTTTTGAATCTTTGGTATAACTCGACCTGGGATTGAACCTAGGTCTCCTGGACCATTGGCGAACACTTTACTCATTAGGCCAAAGTAGACACGAGAAATTTGACAAAAACAATAACATTAAAGAAAAACAGCTTTATATTTTACATCAACTCGACTAAGGCAATGATTATATAAAAGGTGTTCATATGTGTGTGTGAAAAACACGAATATTGTCAATCAAATTGAATGTGTGTATATGTGTGAGTATGTCCGAACTAAAGAGAGGAGATAGGCTTGTACTAACATACATGTGTATGTGTATATACATATGCGTATCCTGGTATGTATGAGTCTTTCGGCCAACTCTCCGAACCGTTGTGTATATTAGCGTGTCATCTGGCGTAAATCTATCGTGCTGCGATGTACCTGTCTGCTGATCTGTCGGTCTCTACTTTGAACTAAAAAAACTTCGCTATTTATACTTTTTAGTAAAATAAAAGTGGATCCAAATGAAATGTTTAAAGTTTATTACAGGTCAAATAAAATTCAAATGCGCGGACGTCGACGAAAACTTAACGCGAAACCTGTCTTAACCAATCAGATTCACAGAAATTATTTACTTATTTTAGAACCAAACTATTTTTGTTTCTGTGGCAATTTTTTTACCAGTTAGTTTTTGATCCGATTTTCCTAGAATATTCTATTCCATGTGCCCTTCGCTCTTTGATTTAAGAATATAGGAGTGTAAATTCTATGTAAGTGGGATTTTGATCTTTTTCTTTTTCTGAAATATTCCTATCTACGTGTTTTTAGTCGATTTATCTAAAATTAAAGAGATCTGTAACCTATACGTGTTTTTCCTGAAATTCATAACAAGATAAAACGTATTTATCGTTGTGAAATTTTTATGTCTAAAAATTATGGTTCATCTGTACTCTGAGACAACTGATCATTGGTGCCGGGGATTTTAATCTATTTATACTCCAAAGCTTTTGGGCGGTAAAAAAAAAGGAAAAAGTTCTTTCTGGAAACTATAACACATGTGTGTCGTTTTCTATTTTTACGTTCGGTGACTCATTTGCATCTTTTTCTAATTTTAGATTTGATGATATACGGAAATGAGAGATTGTTACAAATCCTTCCTTGATCGACTAAACAAAAATCTACTCACTTTTTCCTGTTCATGAGACCGATCCAAAAAGAACTTAAAAAATTCAAAATAAATTTGACTGGGGTTTTGTGATAACGTGTCTGTTCTTTTGTCGTCAGAATCAAGTGACAATCTCTTTCGTTGCATCAACTTTTCTTTGTTGCATGTTCCATGTCCTAAACAGTTCCTAAATTACGACCACATCTGAGTTTTTAGTTTTGGGAAAAGAAACCAGTCTTAAGGACAATCAGAGGCATAAGGTGGCCTGTGTTACAACTGAACTATTCTTTTGTGACATCCTTAGTCGAAGGTGACCCGAAGGCTCCCTTTTCAATAGCTACTATACTGAAGTGTAGGGGGAGGGCGCTACTCCATTCCCTGGATTGTTCCACTTTACCCTTAATCCTATTTAAAAGAATAAAATTCAATATAAAGGAATTTAGAGTAAAATTTAATATGAAGAGAATGACACTAAAGCCAAATTTAGTATCTAAATGGGTACGTTTGTATGTAATTTTAAACGGTACGTTCAAACGGTAAGTTCGCAGCTTTCTAGTTCGGATACTGATTCAAAAAGATAACACAGACAATAAAGTTTTTAAAAAGGAATTTTATACGAAAGAAACAAAAAACAAAGGGATAGAAAAGATAAAGATTGTGTAATTTACGGGAACTTACCTGACAGAGTGTCCGGGAAACAAAGTTATTTAAATTTGAGTATTTTTTTTCTTTTTAGTTTCGTTGAAACATTTCAGTTTTCATTTAATTTTGAGTATTCTGAAAAGTTGTTTTTTTTAGCAGAGTTCACGGGTCGAATTATATCTTTCAGTTGGTTTTAATTGAGCCCTATTAATTTTCAGTTAATTTCACTTGAGTCTTCTGTAAAGTTAACTTTTCAGCAGAATCCTCGGATTGAATTTTCTTTCAGTTGTTTAACTTCGTAGAATTTCGGTCGTCGACTTTCGTTTGATTTTGGTTTTATTTCTTGGGAAGCTTCTTACCTGTTTGAAATACTTATCAGCTATTCAAGAAGCGAGTGACGAAACCTTTCTGCTGGCTAGTTTTTCCTGACTTAATAATCGGAGGTAGCTTTTTGGTGCCGTATTATCTGGAATTACTTCTCCCTTTTCCACTCTGGCCAAATCAAGTGCCGCACGTGGTCGGTTTTTTCTTTGTTAGAAATAAATTTTTATAGACAACGAAGAAGTAGAACTAATTTTTCAGGTTGACAGCCTTGATTGAAAATCAACTTATTGTTGATTGGTTATCAATCATTTCTACAGACAAATGTGAAATCTCATTAGAGTCATCACTTTTGTGGCATTTTCCTCAGTTTATGAACTGAATGATCGACCAGGACAGGAGACATTCTCCTATCACTCGGCCATCCTAAAATGTTTTGTGCTGCCTAAAAACCCATGACAGTGACATAAGCCAGTGTTAACTTGTTAATTCTTTTTTCATCGTATTGTCCCGAAGTTTGACGCCAAATTTGATCAGTGCTCCATTTTCATGACATATTTGTAGTAATTTGAGATTATTCAAGTGAATATTAATTTGAAAGACAAACATGAACAGAATATTTGTTATATGACGTATGCGCTGAGAGGCGCTCAGAGCGGAGGGCTTTGCGCTAAACTCGGAACCAGAGGGCCGACATGGGCTCAGAGCAAGCAAAGTGTTAGAATGCAGGTTCGAAGTACCGAGATGAAAAGGTCACAGTCTCAAACTCGACTGGTTGTCTGGGATTACCTATGCAGTTAAATTAAGTGACGTGTCAAGTACTTGAAAGATAAGCCCATGAGAAGACTGAAAAAGTATCGAAAAATGATATCATAGGCGAGTCAAAATTAAAACTCTTCTCTCTAATGTGATGTCACCCCTTTGGTCCCAACGTTACATCAACTCTTCGAACCATTTCACTTTACGGCCGGTGATCAACTAGTGGTTCCGATAGGGGTATCGCACATTTCCTTACGACTACAAGAAATACAATCGAGGGAGCGGGAGAAAAAAAGAGGACAAACGAACAATATGCTTGGGGTTAACTCAAGTGCAGAAAGGGAGTTATGCAACACTGCATTTCCTGTGTACATATGTAGACTAACGCTAGTGTGGATTCTAGCGAAAATTCTACAACGCTACTAGGAATGCCAACCTATCCTGACCGGTCTTCCTCACTGTCGCTGACCCTATCTCCTGCCGACTGGTCTCTCAGCTCCGGTGTCGACTGGTCACTCTCGTCACCCTTCGCCAACTGCCAACTTCGAGCTCCTTTGTCCAACTCTCTTCTCGCGTCCCCTTACCACTTCCGGTCACGCCGAGATCTCAAGTCCAAAACCCTTTGTCTGATTTCGCGCCAAAACAGACAAAGGAATCGTCTGCTTGGCGGACCACCTACATAGTGTTACACTAAGACACCTTGCGAATATAAATATTGATTTCGCTCTCTAGAGTTTTCACACAAAATCCACGCCCGAAGGATAAGACACGCTAAATAAAAAAGAGGTATCATTTGTCTAAGACAAAAGCGTTGAGTTTCTTCTTAAACTGAATGGAAGCAAATCGTCAACTGACAAGTATCCGACATTTATTCATATTTTTTTATGGTCAATATTGATCCAGTGATTTTCAATCGGGGTTGCCAATCGGAAAAATAAAGAAACCAGTCTCATTACTGTTGGGATTAATCTCACATTTGCAAGTTAAATGATTTAAATAAAACATATAATTTTCAGGATTTACAAGTGTTCCTCGAGGATCATCCCATTAAAACTTTTAACAGAAATAGATACGAACTGAGGTAGTTAAATTATCATTTTTGTAATGGGATTTTATCACATTTCAGCCTCTGTCTCTCCAGGTGTCTCTCGTAACTAGTAGCCTTCCATGAAAAGTCATCTCGCAGGTAAAAAGCAAGTAATCCCACAAGCTGAATGCTTCTAATTTTAACTGATAACAAGCAAAAAGAAAATGAAATTTCTAACCCAATATATAAAAATAAAAACTGTTATGACATCATCTGGTTTGGTACAAGAGCAACTGAAAATTGTAATATATGATTGAACAATACCAATAACTAAAGATGCTAGGGGTATGCACTGACCTTTGCCGTTTGATGCAAGTTTGGGGTTGAAAACAATTACTGTTTCGTTCTGGTTTTTGTTTTTTAAAGTTTGAACTAATCTGTGTTAAATAAAAACATGCTGCAACTAAGCTACAATTAAAAACAACTTTGTTGTAGCTTCGACAGTCACTTGCCTTTAATTATACATAACTAATTATCAACTTGAAGACATGGTTGATCAAGTTGACTGTAATTTCCTGAATACAGGATGTCGGCAAAAGAAATAAAAGTCTTAAAAAATTATCTTTACATAAATTATTCAAGTTATCGACATTCACAAAATACAGTTTTATAAAGAAACACTTGAAGTTTATCATTAAAATCATTTGGCAGTGCAAGCTGATTCATTTTAAGAAAGTCTGCTGTATATTGACACTTACTCAGTGGATTAGTGATGTAGGACACGAGAAGTGATGTGATAACGGGATTATAAAAGGAAGGGAAATTTCCTACCCTTTATGATTACGTGATTATAAAAAGAAGGGAAATCTCCTACCCTATCTGATAACAGGATTATGAAAGACGGGAAATCTCCCACCCTATATTATTAGATGATTATAAAAGAAGGAATATTTCCTACCCTTTAAGATTCTTTTATTCCTGGTTTAGTGAACTTACTGCAAGTTCTATGTTTTTCAAAATTTTTGGATGACTGACTCAAAAGAAGAAAGGCAGTAATGAAAAAAATAAATGGATAAAGGAAGGAAGAAGGGGGGAAAGAAGGGAAAGATGCGAAAGTTCATTTACTTTGCCTCACAGACCAATTCATTGAAGTAATAAATACAATCCTCATTGGATGCCCAGCCATTATGGTCTTGTACCAGACAAGACCAGATATAGTTAATAAGCCCATGGATTGGGGGGGGGGTTTAATTGATAGCTAGTCATTCACAATATTGACATTTTATCATTTTTCTCCTTTAAAAAGTTATTCACATCAGCATTAGCCGATGGTTTTTCACTAGAGTTTGAGTGACAGCAAGTCCTCTCAAGACCGCAGGATTCTTCTCAGTATTCTGGCCGATCATAAAAATGCTGTAGTTTAGATGGTCTCCTCATGTCCTTTCATTTCCCGTCCCTGTATTAATCCTCTGGTGACTGTATCAAGAGCACAAATTACAATTGGTATCACAGTCACTTTCATGTTCCACATTTTTTTTCAATTCTCTAGCAAGGTCCAGGTACTTATCCTTCTTTTTGCTTTTTTCCAGTTTTACTCTGTGATCAACCGAACAGCTAAGTCCACAATTCTGCAAGTTCTCTTATCTTTTTTTTTTATTATAAGGTCAATTCATCTGACCGAGATTAAGTGATCCGTTTGTATATCAAAATCACTAAGGAGTTTGTGTCTTATTATCCAGGACAGACTCTGGATTGTGCATACACCATTTGTTCGTATGATCAAATTTGAATTTCTTGCACAATTCCCAGTGGATCACCTTGTCCACCCAGTCGTGTCTAGTTTTATACTCTTTCTGTATCAATTTGCTGCATACGCTTATTATATGATTGATCGTTTCATTATTATTATCATTCATCTAGACACCATGCCAAAATGACAAAGTTTTAGAGATTGTTGAGTATCACAATTTACTCAGTGGAAGAGGCCAAGAAATCACAAAAAGTGATTTAAATATGCAATTATAAAAAAGCTCTGCTGAGTAAGAAGAGTGGATTATGCCATTTGTTACCTTTTACAAATTCACTTTGTGCTACATAGTTATGAGCCATGAGCTACCTACAACAAACTAGTTTCTGCTACCTTCTACAAAATAAATATATGCTACTTTCTAAGAAATAGTTGTGTTACATTCTACAAACTAGTTGTTTGCAACACCCTATAAACTAGTTGTGTATTACTATCTATAAATTAGCTGTGTGCTACCTTCTAAAAACTGGCTGTAGGCTTCATTTTACGAACTAAGCGTGTGCTACTTTCTGCAAACTAACTGTGTGGTACGTTCTACAAATCAGCCGTGTGCTACTTTTTACAAACTAGTTGTGTGCTATGTCCTACGAACTAACCGTGTGCTATCTTCAACAAAATAAATACGTTCTACTTTCTATAAGATAGTTGCGTTCTATCTTCTAGAGACTGTGTGCTACCTTCTAGAGACTGTATGCTACCTTCTACAAACTAGTTGTGTACTACATTCTGCAAACTGGTTATGTACTACTTTCTATAAACTAGTTGTGTGCTACCTTTTGCAAACTAGCTGCGTGCAACTTTCAACAAACTAGTTATGTGCTACTTTCCACAAAATAGTTGTATGCTATCTTCTACAAACTAGCTATGTGCTATATTCTATAGAATAGCTCTGATATATTCTACAGACTGGCCTAATTTAGTTTGGTTTGGTTTGGTTTTATAGCATATCAACCATTGTAGGTTATTTAATGCCAAATCCTCTTTATACATATATATTAAATATATATGATTTGGTTTGGTTTGGTTTTATAGCATATCAACCATTGTAGGTTATTTAATGCCAACTCCTCTTTATACATATATATTAAATATATGATTTGTAAAACATTTTCTAGATGACGTTTTTAAAAGAGCTTGAGCTCGTTTTGTGCACATTTAAATGGTTTCAACTATTTCAATCAAACCCGAATTATTCTATTTACTATTAATCATTTGCGTGCAAACATTAATGGTTTCAAGTATTGCTATGTAACTGACGATTTAATATCAGTCATCCATTCACACACTTTTAAATGGATATACATATGATTTGTAAGTGAATAGTGTGTAAGTTTGCTACTTTCCACAAACAAACTGTGTGCTGTATAATATAAAATAGCTGTGCGTTAATTTTACAAACTTGCTGTACGGTACTTTCTACAGACTATCTGTGTGCTACCTTCTACAAACTGAGTACTACCTTCTACAGAATAGATATGTGCTACTTTCTACAGGCTAGCTCAGTGCTATTTTCTACAAATTAATTCTGTGATACTTCTTTAGCAACAAGAACAAATTGTAGTCTGCCCTGTTACATTAAGAAGAAAGGAAATACAGGAATGAGGACGAGAATATTGACGAGTTTCAAGAAGTTTAATGACAGAAAGATAACCCTCCAGGATTTGAACTCGTGTCGCCGTGTCCATTTCCTACGACGATAACCATTACACCACGGGCACCTTGAATTTAAAGTTTATCTTGTTATAGACTGGTAGCCTAACTAAGGTCAAAGCACTGAGTCTGCTCTACAATTTACCAATAGCCAAAGCGAGAATAGTTGGATTCATATGTTCCCCTAGAGTATTAGCACTATATAAAATGCAAACAGCCTCATCCAGGGTTTGAACTCAGGTTGCAATGTCCATTTTCTATGATAGGCACCTCTTTGAAATATTATAACAATGTGCAAATGAAAATTTTATTAAATAAGAATAGTTAGTTGAAACCATATAATTAGAATCAATCAAATTTAGAATAGTTACCTGAAGCTGTATTTGTTTACAAAGGATTATTATTATTATTATTATTATTATTATTATTATTAGTTATTTTTTCTCTACTATGACCTTGTGTCAGACTAAACTTAGCTTTGTAAATATTAATGCAACCTATGTTTGTACTGAAATTGTTATTATTGGTATCAGAAGTCAGTGTTCAAGCCTAATTAAAAGCCAAAATTTCAAATACTGATTTTCTTGATGAGCAGGCCCTCCTTATTTGGAAAATTGGTGTAATGTCATTACCAGTAACATGGCTACCTTGAACCAATTGTACTGTAACAAATCACAACCCTAGAGTGAAAAAAATCACCAAAAAACCGGGAATTATCTAAATTTTAAGAGCTCATTCATTAATTAATGAATTTTATAATGCAATAATTACTTTATCATTAGACTTGCAGGTCACATGACAACTTTACTCCCTGCTATGTGTGTGGTGCTATTTAATTGTTAGAGATATGTGATATAGCATATATTTTCTGTATATAATAAATAGTACTCCAAATGCAAATATTAGATCTTAAATTTTTTTTTATGTTTTGAGAGATTTTGATACTATGATCTAATAGATAATGTCATTTTCTTTTTAGATTATTTTGGAAATAATTCTGTATTGATATTAATTCTGCTTAAAATTGGTGAGGGGACTTTAAGTTTGCATTAGATTTTGCCTAAATTTATCAAAATCTATTTCTAAGGAGAAAATCAGGCTCACCATGGGCAGCACCTGGTTTGGCTGGAGGGGAGAAGGGAGAAGTAATCTCAGACAGAGCAGTAGAAAAAAGGCACTTCCTCCTTTTTATCGAGAACTATAATTCGGACCCTCAGTACAAATTCAAATTCGGGGACCAAACTGTAAAGGCAGGAAAAATTAGCAAGCAAATGGGTTTCATCACCTGCTTCTTGAATAGCTGGAACATATTTTAAACAGGCTGAAGCTTCCCAAGAAATAAAAGTAAAATTAAATGAAAGTCGACTACTGAAATTCTACCAAGTTAAACAACTAAAAGAAAATTCAACTGAGAATTCTAGTGAAAAGAACTTTAAAGAAGACTCGTAATTAAATGAACAATACAAAACAAAAAAAAGAAAAACAAAGAAAAGAAAAATACTCATATTCAATGAACTTTGTTTCCTCCGGACACTCTCTCAGATAAGTACCAGCAAATTGCTCTAAAATTTGCTACACTTAATCTTTTTTATCACTTTCTTTCTTGTTTCCTTTGTATAAATGCCTTTTTAAAAACTTTATAGTCTGTGTTATCTTTTCAAATCTGTATCTGAACTAATTAAACTTACTGTTTGAAATTACCATTTAATATTGCTCACTAAAGTCCTCTAAAAACATTACCCAGTTAAATACTAAACTTAACTTCAATGTCACTCACTTCATATCAAATCTTATTCCCTCTAAATTCCTTTATATTGCAAATTTTATTTTATCCTTTCAAATTTTTCTTTTAACTTTTCTCCAATCACAAGCTAAATCTAAATATGATATTGAGCCATGAATATTTTTACTCATTAAAATATATAAATTTTAAAGCAAGAACCTGGGAGCTGTTTCTTAAAAAATATTTGGAAAGCTACATCAAAGCAATTTCCAATTTTGTCCTTTGTATTTGGGTGAAATATTTGAGTGAAAATATAAGGACAAAAGTAAGATTTTGTTGTGATAATAAGAAATTTTTAAAAAGTTAAAAATTAGTGTTTTAGAAGCAATGAAAGATTTGTAGATTATTTCTAGGTAAAACATTAGATATTCAAAAGGCAATTAAAAAGTATTATCATTTCACTATTTTAACTATAAATTAAAAATTATTTCATTGAGTTCTTTTATTGTACATTCAAAACCATGTTAATGAGCTTATTTTTCTTTTTCCAGATTAGATATAAAAATAAACCATTGCTGATACAATTTTCTATACTTAAAAAAATTGAGGTCGATCTTTTGTGCTTGAGCTCCTGTACCAATAATTTTTTGTGGCAAACTATAGCACACCTTAATAGTTTAATGCAAAGTGACACAGAATATCTTTCACCACTAATTTTGCCCTACTACTTGGATTTGTATACCATAGTAGGTGATATAGTTATCAATGTGTAATATTTTTATGTAAATCAATTCAATCATGTTTCATTCAAAAAACTTTTTAAAAGTATCATAAAATTCTTATAACACTTTTTGATATATGTAAGCTCCAGTTGGGTAATTTCATCAACTTTTGGTGAATTTAAATCTTTAAAATGTATTAAAACTGAATTAAATATGAAATGCTACTTTGATTTTGATACTGATAATTATGATGTTACTATCTTTCAAATAAAGCAAAAATTTAATCGGGTGTGTCCTCGTGGCGTAATGGTTAAAGCGATGGACTGCGGAATTGTAGTAAGCAAGTTCGTACTCTAGTCGCGCTATTACGTTCACATTCGGGCAAATACCCTTGGGAAAGGTATGAACCCCCTTATCCTCCCAGCTAAATAGTTAAATAGTACCACTACTGTTCTTCTAGGAGAATGGCTTTGGCATTAAATAACCTACAAAGAGTTGATATGTCATTAAACAAAGAAACCAAACCAAACCAAACCAAAAATTTAATCATAAATAATAACTTTAATTATTTTTAATTCATTTCAATGGAAAAAAGAACAAAATTTTGTGAGTACTTAGTGTAATCCAATCTTCCTCCCTGACATATTTCCAACATTTGATCTTGTACTAAGCAAAGCTTAGTAAATACTGTGTCTAACTCTTACTGAGTTCCTTGCTACTGGGATATGGCTTCTTTCCAAGGATAATAATAGGGAATATATGCACACTAAGCTAAGACTTGAACTTGGTGTGATAATTACATTTTCCATATCAATAACCATTACATAACTTTATACCTCTTTTGGGAAAGCATTATTTTGTAAATCATGACTTCTTTGAACATGTTTAAGATAAAAAAAAGAGTTTAAAAATGGATTATCCCAAATGGTGTTTGTTTTCAGAATTACATCTCTCTTACTTTGATCATGAAAAGTAAAAATACTGCGGGAGCCATCTTCTTCTTTTCAACATTACAGGGAATTTCTCACAGAACCATTTCTTTCTACCAAGTTGCGTATTTTCAAACTTGAGAGGAAGTAGGATAAAGTTTGTTGTAGTCAGAATCTTTTCAACTACATGCTATTATAAGTGTGAAAATTCATAAGCCAACAAAAAGGCAAGGATGGTGTAAAGGTTAATAAATTAGTAAAGTTTGAAATAAAACCAACAATAAAATAAACTTACCAACATTTTCAGTTATGCTGAGTGTTGTGTAGGAACCTTCCACTCCTCTTGAAAGTGAACTGTTCTGCTCGTGAATGAAGGTTTTAAGTAGAAGCCAATCAATTGACATACAGACCAGAATGCTGAGCTAGTCTTACTACTCACACGACTTTTGTACCTCGTTATTACCAGCCTAATAAACCTTTTTTACTGTTACATGTTATTTAGTGTTTGTCTTTACAAACCCCAAATTAACATCATAACACCAAGAGTTTAATTTTTGGCATCCAAAAAAAGAATGGCTCTTTGGGCCTTGCCAATTCCTTGAATGGACGTGTGTTTTGCAGCCTCTTGAAATCAGCAATTCCAAACTCGGCAACATTTTATAATAATAATTCATGAACTTAAAAAAATTCCACAAAAGAAATCTATAATGGCTTATTTAAAGAAAGGTAAACTCTGTATCCACTTCTGTTAGTAAGAAAGTCATTCATTCATAAACAAAACAAACTCAGGTTACTTAAGTAAGTAAGTAAGTAAAGTTGGCAACCATAGTCGAGGGTAACCCGAAGGCTCCCTTTTCGACAGCTACTACACCAAGGTGTAGGGGAGGGCGCTACTCCTTCCCTGGATTGCTCTACTTTACCCTTGATCCGTACCTTATAATGCAGAGTGTTAAGCAAGGAGCAGGTTACTTGAAGAACAGAAAAAAACTAAATGGTACTGGCTGGTTTATATATGTACTAACTGACTTGCCCAGCTTGGCATGAGTTAAAATCTAGGTTTGAATGGCCCAGTCAGCTGAGACTGTCGAATACACCAATACACTGACTGGATCTCGGCAGAGGGGTAAGACCTCCTCCTCCATCTAACTAGTGTCCTGGATATGATACTAAACAATTTGATGGTAAGGCTCCAGTAATGCTGGAGCTTTGGGGAATGAAGAGTAACCCATCATTGCCATCACTCCCAGGTCCACTCTGGCCGAGAGTGGGAGCGCCTGATTAGGTCCTAAACATTGCAAACAAATGACTTATTCTAAATTGAATTATTAGAAATAGAACTGTTTAATCATTTAACTGTGTACATTTACAAAATGTATCTACAAATTATATATTTAATATATATGCAAAAACAAGTTTTGGCATTTAATAACCAAAAATGTTTGATATACTATGAAACCAAACCAAACACAACCAATTAGATTTGAAATGTATGTAATTCAATTATATTTTCAGCAGATTATTCACTAAGTTTACAAAAGCTGTGATGGGAGAAATATATATTAAAAAACTTTATTCCAAATTAGATTTTACAATATTTCTTAATATATAACAGTGCATAAAAATTGAAATTTTTTTGATCAACACATGTTAGATATTCAGGTCAGAGCATTTTTTTTCAATGAGTTTTAAGTATTTCAAAATTCTAAAATCTGGCAACACTATTTATTAAAAATTCTAAAATCTTGCAATGCTATTTATCAAACAAAATTTTAAAATCTGGCAACACTACTTATTAAACAAAATTCTAAAATCTGGCAACGCTATTTACTAAACAAATTCTAAAATCTGGCAATGCTATTTATCAAACAAAATTCTAAAACCTGGCAATGCTATTCTCTAAACAAAATTCTAAAATCTGGCAACACTATTTATCAAACAAAATTCTAAAATCTGGCAACACTACTTACTCTACAAAATTCTAAAATCTGGCAACACTATTTATTAAACAAAATAAAAAATGGAGTTTACAACACAAACTGTATTACATCAGTTTAACTAACATTATTGATACTACAAGTTTGCAGCAATCTTTTTGATGAAATATTAGTCAATTTGCTCATTAATTCTTCATCAAATACAAAATAAATAGTAGCATTAAATTTCCTGTTAAGAAACTGGTTATTATGTAGGTATTTTAAAATTTCTAAGTTTAATCATCCAATTACATACAGCGAAAAAAAAACATCTATAACAAAAAAAATGTAACAAGTCTGTTACCAAAAAGCAGAAAAATTGCAACACCTCTAAACACCCTCCCACAAAAAAAAAAATCAAATGCTTCACATTTGTAACCTATAGAAAAAAAATTGCAATATTTCTCTAACCAAAATATTAAATTTGCAATAACTTGGTACCCTTGCCCCCCACCAAAATATGCAACATCTTTGAAATTCCTCAAAATTAAATTAAAAACTCTCTCCCCCAACAAGTGTCATGGATATGACACTAAACAATCTGATGGTGAGGTTCCAGTAATGTTGGAGCTTTGGGGAATGCAGAGTACCCCTTCATTGACATTGCTCCCAGGTCCACTTTGGCCAGGAGTAGTAGCATCTGAGTGAGTCCTCTCTATGGGTCAAGTAAAACTAAACTGTATACTTCTGCTAAACTGAATTGCTTGAAATAGAATTGTTTATATGTATAAAAATGGATTTGGCATTAGATAACTTACAATGGTTGATGTGCCATAAAACCAAACCAAAACTGAATCAAAATCAAATTACAATATCTTTGAAATCAAAAATATAAAATTGCAACAAGTCTTTAACTAAAAATATGAAATTGCAACAAATCTGCAACTAAAAAAAAAATAATTGCAATACCTCTGTAACCAAAAAAACAAAAAATGATAATCAAAATGATAAATAGATAATTTTACAAAACCTCTGTAACCAAAATTTAAAAAATATTGCAACACTGCTGTAACAAAAAGTATATATATATATATATATATATATATATATATATATATATATATATATATATATATATATATATTATTCAGTCCAGTTAAACCAGAGTTGGGAGTAATTCCATCAGGACAAAAAACCATTCAACAGTGAACATTTAAATTTTCCTGGTAAAGAGCTCAATGTAACTGACATTACAGAGTAATAATTTCTTTAAGAAAAAACAAAAACTGGTCAAATTACGATTATAAATTTATTTCCATCCTGTTATGGGTTTTGATATAAATAAAAAAAACTCTTCACCCCCCTCTTCTATCTCCTCCCACCCTTCTTTCCTGTGTCTATTCTGAATTATTTTATCCATAAGATCTGAAGAAGTCCTGTTAGTTTTTTTTTGTTTTTTTTTTTGGTGTTTTTGATTTATATCAAAATCCATGACAGGATGTAAAAAAATTTATAATCCTAATGTGACCAGTTTTTGTTTTTTCTTAAAGAAATATATATATATATATATATATATATATATATATATATATATATATAAGAGGTGCACTTTTTAGATTGCTACATATTCATATTTTTGATTATAATTACCTGTACAGAAAGGATATACTTGATGAAGTTGATGATTTTTCAATAAATTCTACAAGTTGTGACTTGTATTCCTGTTAACATACTACACAATAGATCTAAAAACTAATTATTATTCAAGCATGAATGTTTCTCAAAGCTGCTCAATATTTTTGATAAAGATAAATACAGCTTACAGATAAATATATATCTTTCCATCTATCTTTTGATATTGGAGCAAAAAATATCCAGCTTGTATTGCAAGAGAGAACTGAATCAAACTCCTAATAGAAAATATGTTCAAAATATATCTGCTGTCATTTTAAACACACCTCCTAAGCAGAAACTTGTAAAAATTTCATGTGTGAAACTGTTCCATCATATTTATTTCAATAATCTCTATGTCCTCAAATTTTATCTTTACATTGAATTTTCACTTTAGGAAACAAGGAAAACTCACATGGAGTAAGATCCGAGGATTATAAACAACTGCACAATTTTCAAATGATAGATTGGCATAATCTGTTGTTTGGCATGAAGTGTACGTAAGTTTGATAAAGCTTAGCTATTAGGATGTCACATAGTGAGGAAAAGACCATTGAATATAAGTGAAATTTGCTGCACTTATGGTTGAATGAAAGCTTGGTTTTCATTGGATTAAAATGCTATGTGTTCACATGATCCTAGAAAGTTAGAAAGATCTTGTAGCAGAAAGAACTTCGTATTTTTGTTTGGCACATAAATTAATTTGACCGTTATCGTCGTTGCATATTTTCACCCAATGAGGATGACTTATCCTATTCAGCCTGTACCATTTTCCCAGATAACATAAAAATGGTGAAAGCCTGCCAAACTACCACTTCCTCCAAACCTTTCGAGCAGGACAGACGTACTTTCTGTCCCCTCCCTTCATAGCAGCAGAATCACAACACCATGGGGAAAGCCATCTAATTTATGGACCCTTTGAGTTTACCCTCTTAGACCAAGGGTTCCCATTTGAACATGAATTGGATGCAGGTAATCCGCCACTTACAGGAACACCTTTATGCTGCATCTAACTTTTGCTATGTCTACAGCAATGCACAATTCCACTCAGACATCCAGCTACCTCATTCCTGGGCAACCTTTTCTGGAGATTTTCATGCCTCTCTCCTACAGCAACCAGGACTACACATTTATGGGTGACTACATCATTCCTGGCCTTAAACAGCAAACACGACTTTTGCTATGTCTATAGTGACACATATTCCGCTCAGACATTCAGCATTGCCTTGACTGTAGCAACGCACATTCCGTTCAGGTATTTAGCTGCTATAATTCCTTCTCAACTCAATAACTATTTCCTTCTTTCCTTCCTACGAGACTTGCAGCATAAAGGTACCTTTTATTCTAGCTACCATTAAACTTCTGAATTGAAACCTGCTAAACTCCGCTTAAAAAAAAATTGACCTTGTGTCATATCCTGCCCGAGCGGAGAGGTTGGTAAATTAGAGGTGCCTGTGGTGTAATGGTTATCATCGTAGGAAATGGACATGGCGACACGAGTTCAAATCCTAGACCAAACTGATTGCATTTCACATAGCACTAAAAGCCTTGGGAAAGGTATGAATCCAATTATTCTCCCTCCAGCTATGGGTAAATAGTAGGAAAGACTAGGTTCTTCAGCCTTGGTTAGGCAACTGGTCTAGGAGAAGGAATTCAAACCTGTTAAACTCCGCTTAAAAATTGACCTTGTGTCATATCCTGCCCGAGCGGATAGGTTGGTAAATAGGACCATTAAACTTCTAAAATAAAAAACCTGACAGCATCTTTATTCTTCTCCTTTATTTCCAACAATATAGCGAGGAGGTAATTTAACAACTCTCCCTCGCTAAAGTCTCATCAGTTAATAAGAAAACACCAATAAGCGTGCATGTTCCCAACTGTGTACAACTCACTAGTATAAAAGCCACAACAGTGAATGAAAAAGTGTTGTCAATAAAATAAAGTATTATGTGCCCATGAAAATTGTGTCCAAGTTGTTCTTCATCCCAACACAGGAGACATAAAATAGTTTAGGTTGCAACAACAGCCAAGGAGAGACACAGAGATGGCAAATTGGCAAACGGCAGATCAGAGACAAGAGAAACGTGCAGACAACATGATGAAAGAACAGGAGAGAAGATGGGTGCTAACTGAATAAATGATCAGAAAAGAAACTTAACGTAACATAAACCCTTATATGGATATCTAATGTATTGACGTATATATACCCGGGGTTCAAATCCTGGACAAAACTGTTTACATTTCATATAGGGCTAATACTCTTGGAAAAGGTATGAAACCAACTATTCTACCTCTAACTATGGGTAAATAGTAGGGCAGGTTAGGCTCTTTAAATTTGGTATGGCAACCAGTCTAAGAAAAGGAAAACTCTGAAAACCAGTTAAACTCTGCTAAAAATTGAGCTTATATTACATCTTGTTCGTGTGAAGAGGTTGGGTAATATATATATACAGTGAGCGGAAGCAAAATATGGAATACTTTTTAAAACGTATTTTTATGTCTCATTAGTCACTTTTTGAAAAAAAACATGATACATCTCAAGTTTCATGATTAGCTCTATTATTCAAGCAATTTTTCATTAAAATTCAACCCAACTGGCATGAGCAAGAAAAGAAATGAAAAAGAATCTATGATTTGCTTTATGCAAAAACCAAGCCAAAAAAAATTCCTCAATAACTAGAGTATCTTTATGGCCTCAATCAAGCCTAGACCCCCCTTGATTACATTACATGGAGCATTTTAGAAAACAAACAAATGCAACTTCTCATCCTAATATAGGTTTGCTTAAGACTGCTATTGAGGAGGAAAAGAATAAACTCTGAAGAATTTATTTTGAAGGCATGCAAATTATTTTGAAGGCATCTTGATATAATGATTGAAAAAAATGATGGCCATATTGAGTAAATTTATTGCTTTGTATCAATCTTCTTATTTTGTTGTTTATCTTTTTAAATTTCAAGTAATTATGTTTTATAATAGAGTCATTAATATACTAGGATATTCCTAATTTTGCTTCCACACCCTGTTTACACCTGGAATAGGTATGCAGTACAATCATATGTTTAGATAAAACTGATGTGCAAAAAGAATTGAGAATTTGTGTTGATTTGTCAAGTCTTCATCAAGATATCTACAAAACATATTTTGTTATATAAGTTGTCAAGTTTTCCTTTTTTTTTAGATTTGGATTCTTTGTTTAATGGCATATCAACCTTCATGGGTTACTTAATGCCAAAGTTATCCCTGAAGAAGAACAGCTGTGATACTATTTAATGTAACTTGAAGTGAAATACAAACAGCCTCATCAAGGATTTAAACTTGGCTTGGCAATTCCATTTTCTTATGAAAATAAACATCACCTCATATTTGCTTTTGCCAATGGAATTGTCATCAGACTTAGTCATTTTCAAAAACATATATTTTTATAAATATTATGTCCCAGTTTTTATATGGTAAATACAAATTTTTCAAAGAAAATATTCTTCAGTTTTTGATATTGAAAACAATTTTTATTTCAGAGTTTTCTTCAAACATTCTTCTAATGAAAATCAAAAACCTATATAACAATGAAATTATTCCTTAAACAGATTTCCTACTAATTTTTTCATGAAACACACAGATTCACTTTAAAAGCTTTTTTGACACATTTTTCAATGGATGCTTGGTAGAGTATAAACAAGTGAGATGTTAACATATCTCCTTGCAAGACTTCAGTGACAATACTGAAGTTGGTGTCGCCATCGGGAGAGCAAACCATTGCTTTCATGTTTTTGTAAAACATCATTATAGCAATTACAGTTTCTTTATGAAGACCATATGCAGGTTGTATTTGCTCCATCTTTCCTCAGTGTATAGAACTGAATGCCTTGGAGAAATCTAAAAATAGTGTTGCCTTGAGATTCTTTGCTCTTACTCCTTCGAGGATCTAACCAATTGTCAGAATCTGTGAGATTGAGGAGTGATTTCTTTAAAAGCTGTACTGATTTTTCTTGAGAATTTTCTCAATTTTGGGTCAGATACAATTGAGAAGCAGGGCATTCTGAACCTTTTCAGCTGTAGCAGTAAGAGATATGCCTCTGTAGTTCTTAGGGATTCTTTTTGTGGAAGAGAAGAATGCAACCTCCTGTCCATTATTTCTCGGCTGTGTTTTGTTTATTGACTGCATTGTATAATCGGAGAAGTATATCATCAAATTATCTTGAATTTCAAACTTCAGGGAATATTTTATCAAGACCTTTAGATTTTCTGTTTTCAATTTCTTTCAATACTATGTCAAGATATTTTTTGTAAACTGTCCTAGTTTCATATCTAGTGGGCTATAAATTATTTTTTGGATAGGTTTATCAGAGATTTATGGAGGGTTTCTGAGCAGATTCTTGAAATCTTCTTTCCACTTCTGAAATCTTTCTTCTTGGCTAACAGCTATTAGTTTTGCTCTTGAAGTGCTCTTCCTTCCATTCACGTTTACTGTCTTCTGTTCTGTTTATCAGTATCTACCTCCTAGTGAATTTCTTAGTTTATTGATTTGGCCTTGAATCTAAAATGATATAACTTGAAAAAAGCATCACTAAAAGAAACCCAACAAATCCCAACACACAGAAATTTATGAAAACCCAAATAGAACTAAACAACACATACAAAAACCAAAAATATATCTATATCAATAATTGGGATGTATGTGTTAGTCTATTCTCAGTAAATAATGAGCTACTAAATTTGATATGTATATATACTGAACCCAAGAGATGATCTTAATGTTAAAACTATTTTTTCTTCTAATGGAAAAGATGAGATTTCATTGAGAGGTGGTCACTAACAAAAATAATCATGGATATATGATGTTGCCAATTATACAGAATATATATTTTCAAATTTCTTCAAATTCTGTATGATTAGTAAGACAATCTATTGACTTTTCTTTGGAAAAAATTAGCAATTGTCTTACTGAAAGGATTATTCATTTTTTATTAAAACTTATTGATTAGATTGTTTCAAAAATTCTGTTTTATAAAAATAAGTAAAATTGGCGACTTTAGTCGAGGGTGACCCGAAGGCTCTCTTTTCAATAGCTACTACACCAAGGTGTTGAGGAGGGTGCTACTCTTTCTCTGGATTGCTCCTGTTTACCATTGGTGTTTACCTTATGATGCTGAGTGTTAAGCAAGGTGGTATCAAATACCATTTTTTGAGTCTTTGGTATGACTCAACCTGGAATTTAACCCCAGTCTCCTGGATCATTGGTGAGCACTCTACTATAAAAAACTTTTAATCCTGAAATAACACATTTAAACAATGTTTTAATGAATCAAAACATGATCCTTGAACACTTATGCATTTCTGTCATTGATTATGTAGGCTATTTAGGCCAGCATCATAAAATTCTAAAAGTTTTCATCCCAAGAAATCTTTAAATCCAGTTTTTACTTCTCCTTTGAAATGGAATGGTTTTTAGGATCAAAAGTATCCAGATTCTTGAAAAAGATGGTCATTGGTGGGTGAGAGATCAGAAGAATAAGATGGATGGGGCAAAGTGAACTTCTGCAGTGTCATCTTGGCAAAATACAGCCGAGCATTATCAAGAAGAAAAATATTGACCAAGCTTGAAAAGTAAATATATCAATTCTTTTTTCTCGTTCATGATTAAGGGCATATAATATACAATAGCAAATTCTGAAAGAAGTGGTAGAAAATTAACAAAGAGGACAGTTTAATCATTAGGAATGTGAATTTTTTATACCACTACAATAAAAATGATATTAGAACAGAATTTTAACAGTATATATTAAAATCAGTATTTTCGAAACATCCTGACATTATGTTTACAAAGTTGGAGATTGGAAATAATTACATAGCATAATTACTTCATTAGGATTATCAATCCAGATAAAGACAAAAATGTTTAAATTGATAAATCTCTTAAATGTTATTTACTTAATATGAAAACATTTCTTGACAGAACTCAGTGATTTTTTTCTCTCAGAATGATTTTAACTTTTTAAGATAATGTAAAAAATATAATTGGTAAATCTCTTTTCTGTTATGTGAATTTATCTTTTATAGTAACAATTACTATTTGTAAATAGGGTCAATTTTTAATTAATAAGATTGTAAAATAATAGCGAGTTACAATACAAGTCTTGACCTCTTACTCCAAGTAAATGAAGCCTGGTCAGCAGGGCTTAGAATGCACTAACTATATCATTTGCAGAAGGCGAAAAAAAAACCCACTAAAAAAGGTGTCCTGGTATGACACTAAACTGCATCTTATAGTGAGGCTTAAATTCTGGAGATCTAGAAGGTGTAGAGTACCCCTTCATAGCCATTACTCCCAGGTTCACTCTGGCCTAGAGTAGTTGTTGGTTGGCTGGTTATTTTGTTCTGGGTCATTTAACGCCAAATTAAGTCATTTTGATAAAAGTTTCTAACAATTCAGTTTAGTATTAGCACAGTTTTTGTTTACACACAGATAGATGTCAAAACAATTCTATTTCAAACAATTCAGTACACAGTACATAAGTACACAGTTTAAATACATAGTTAAATGTAAAAACAGTTAATTTCAAACAATTCTGGGTCAGAGTGAACCTGTGAGCAATGGCAATGAAGTATTCCACAAAGCTCCAGCATTACTGGATCTTCACCATCAGATTGTTTAGTGTCATATCCAGGACACTCGTTGGTGGGAAGTCTTACCCCTCGGCAGAGATACAGTCAGTCAGCACTGTGGAAGCCCCAGATGACCAGGCCAACCTGGGGTAGTAGTACCTGTTAAGGTTTCATCTATGGGTCAAATAGATCTTTTTAAAAATTATCTGTATTTGATTAGACTGTATGGAAGAAACAATTACACAAAAAAATGTAAATATGATATGGGAAATTTGATGACACCCCTATATGGGTCATAAGTAAGAATAAGAAACATGGTAAGACATTTAAATACATTTATATAAGAAGTACAAAAGAGTTGCTAAAGCCTATTCCTTTAGCAGTCTATAGTCTTTAAGAGAACAAAGTTAAAATTATAATACACTTATCTGTGGTTGGTGAATGTTCTGTTATCTTTCGGTATATTTTCTGGTTGTGTTTAAGTCTATTTTAAGAGGACTGTGATCATTTGGTTTTTTAGGACTCTTCTGGGTTCTGTTTGTAGAGTTGGGTGGTCTGCTAACAGCCTCAGTTACCTGGCTGTCTTTAGCTATGTCTCGCCTCGTGGAGATCCTATTGCTTCTCCTTGGTCAGGCTGAGCCCAAGTCACGTGCTCAAGTGCTACCGTCCTTCTTTCTCCCTCTACCCTCGGCGTCTCTACATCCAGGTACACAGTCGTCTTGAGGATAACTTGAAATTTTCTTAAAATGAAAATATGGTGAACATGATTCCCTAACCTCTAAGCCTCATATAAACCTAAACGAGTTGATATGCCATAAAAATCAATCAATCAATCAGAATAAATGTTTACTCCTAGGTAATATCTGATTAATTACTGATACCAAGTAAAGCACCATTTGAACAATCTCAATGGAACCATGAAAAAATAGGTGAAGCATGCATATCTCTTTATAGAGAGTAGTTTTATTATCTGCATTCATAATACTTGCTCTCTATGTGTGTGTGCTAGGTGTGGGGATCATCATTAATATTCATATTGTTTATTTGGATCGTGTAGCAAGAATCAATTCAGGCTAAAGTGAGCTTTCTCTTGGGCTTATGAACCCATTTTACTGTTAACTGTCAGAAAACCTTTCAAATAATTCACCAAATAATTTGGCACAGATCATATTTAAACTTAGCTTCAGAGAGCTGATATTTTTTTTAAGTTATCCCATCATTCCATTGAAGCTATCCTATCATTCCATTGAAGTTATCTCATCATTCCAATAAAAATAAAGGCTGTGAGTAGTCGTTTGAATAAATACTTTTATCAGTAGTATCAGGCTTACATAGCATAGGAAAATAGAACTCAACCAGAAATAGTGAGCTTCGACTGTATTGTAAAAGAGCATGTAGGCTTGATTATCAATCTGAGAGTAAAATAGTGGTTGCCTAAAATATGCATAGTAAATAAATACTCAGCCTGAAATATTGGGCTAAGAGTGTATAGTAAAACAGAACTCAGCTTGAAATATAAACCTGACAGTAAAATAGTGCCCAGCCTAAAATATTGTTCTTATAGTGAATATCAAAATAGCACTCAGTTTAAAATATCAGCCTCAGAATAAAATAGCAATCGGCCTAAAATATTGGGCTTATAGTGGATAATAAAATAGCACTAAGCCAGAAATATCAATTTCATAGTAAAATAACACTCAGCCTAAAATATTGGGCTTATAGTGCATAGTAAAATAGCACCCATTGAACAAATGGCTGCAAATGATTCTTTATTATTCTGATATGATCCAAATCTGAAACAATGGGCTTGCTGTATAAAATGAATTAGAGCTCAGTCAAAATATACTGGGAATATGTTTAAGGGATTAGCAGAAGTCATCATATATAACTTCATTAATCATAAAATCATTAAATGAAAAATAAACTGCAGGTCAGCAGAAAAAGGTAGGATTAAAAATGAGTAATGGTATTTTAAAATAACATAGTTCATTTTTAATCTTATTTTTTCAAATCATCTTTTCTTTTTTTTTTTTTTTTTCAAAAAAATGACTGTGTTGTTGATAGCTTTCATAATCATTCTCAATGATGATAAAATTCTCATCAATATTAATCTTCCTATGAACCAGTAACCTTATTGTAAGTCTGAAACCCTGACATGTCTATATAATGATATTTGTTTAATAACATATGTCTGTATTTTAACATTTTTACAGCACATTGTTGGTTGTAGGTTGGTTGCTTGTGTTTCATGGCATATCAATCTTTGGAGGTTATTTGATGCCAGATCCATTTTTATACAAACAATTCAGTTTAGCATGAGTACACAGTTTAATTGTCAAAAACATTTCTATTTCAAACTATTCAGTTTATTCAAACAGTTCTAATTCAGCCAATTCAGTTTAGTATAAGTATAGATTTTGTTTACACAGTTAAATGTCAAAACAGCTCTACATTAAACAATTCAGTTTAGCCTAAGTACAGTTTCAATGTCAAAAACAGTTCCATTTCAAACAATTCAGTTTAGCATAAGTATGCAGTTAGAATGAAAGTACATGGTTTAAAAACATTTCTATTTCAAGCTATTCAGTTTATTCAAACAGTTCTACTTCAAACAACTCAGTTTAGCATAAGTATGCAGTTTAGTTCTATTTAATGCATAGAAAGGGCCCTATTAGGTGCTACCATTCCGGGCCAGAGTGGAACTGGGAGCAATGGCATTGAAGAGGTGTTCCACATTCCCCAAAGCGCAAGCATTACTGGAACCTCACCATCAGATTGTTTAGTGTCATATATAGGACACTCTTTGACAGGGGGGGGCTTACACCTCTGCAGAGGTGCAGTCGTTGTATTCTACAGCCTCAGCTGACTAGGTAAATGCACCTTGAGTTAGATCTCTTGACTCTCTCTTAGCTTATTCAAATGGTATTTCCTTTCATTGAGAAACCAGCTGTTGTGTTTCAAATCCAGAAAAGGCCTCAAAAAAGGTTTCTGAAACATCTGAACTAGAAACTGGTGCCACAAATCTGTTTTCATTCAGTACCCATGCATGAAATTAGTGAATGCACTAGGGAAATTAGATAAGATGATAGTTAATACAAGCAATTCATTCATTCAACAAGAGTGAATACCAATTATAATGAATAACAAAAGAGTTTATTAAGATGAGAAAAGAAAAGATTATAACAATATTCATGTCACTGCATTTATTAGATGTGTTCAGAATTGATGAGAATTTTATTCAGGATAAATTCAATTATTCCCTCACAATGTTCTAATAATTTGAATGAACATACAACTTCTCTTCTGCTGAGACTCATGTTAGTAGTAATTTACTAAGCTTTATGCTTAGATGTAGCACAATGTTGCATGAATGGGGCACCCAATGAGAATCAAACTTATTCGTGTTGGTTTGCTAGTCTAGCATGCAAACCATTTCACCACCAGAGGTGCCCAGAGCCTCATATTAGTAAGTTTAAAAACTGTTGTAGCAGGAATAATACTAGGAACAAGTGATAATTTACTAAGCGTTTTTGCTTAGATGTGGCACAAGGCCATATAAATGGGGCATCAAATGAGACTCAAACTCACTCATGTAGGTTTGCTAATCAAACTTGCTAACCATTACACCACCACAAGTGCCCAACAGTTGATGGTAGGCTTTGTATGAAGGTTGTCTTCTTAGGATGACACATCTTGGAAAATAGTAAGAGGTAACATGACAATATAGACAAGATATGTTTGAGATCAAAGGAGAGATTTTATTCTCATTTATGGTCAGTTGATGTAGAGATTGGTTTGGGATGTTGTTTGCTTGTTCATTCAGAGACCAGAATAGTAGTTGAGAAGGACCATGTGGTTATTCCACACGTAAGGATATATTGCATATATATGAGGAGTTGAGGAGGGCCATTTGGTAAATCCACATGTGAGGATATATTGCCTAAATGAATAGTTAAGAAGGACCATATGGAAATTCCATGAGAGTATATATTGCAAGTCTGAGGAGTTGAGAAGGACCTCATGGTAAATCCACATTTGAGGATATATTACATATATACAGAGTTGAGAAGAACCATGTGGTTAATCCACATGTGAGGATGTATTGCATATTTGAGGAGTTGAGAAGGACTACATAATTGGCCGAATGAGTTGAGTGTTTGCCAAGAGTCTGGGAGACTGGGGTTCAATCCAAGGTTGAGTCATACCAAAGACTCAAAAAATGGTACTTGATGCCACCTTGCTTAACACAGCATTATAAGGTAAGGATCAAGGGTAAAGTGGAGCAATCCAGGGAAAGGAGTAGTGCCCTCCCCAACACCTCAGTGTGGCTGCTATTAAAAATGGAACTTTCGGGTCACCCTTGACTAAGGTCGCCAACTTTACTTTTACATGGCAAATCCATATGTAAGGAGATATTGCATGAGGAGTTGAAAAGAACCATGGGATTAATCCACATGTGAGGATACATTGTATATTTGAGGAGTTGAGAAGGACTACCTGGCAAATCCATATGTAAGGTGATATTGCATATATGAGGAGTTGAAAAGAACCATGTGGTTACTCTACATGTGAGGATATATTGCATATTTGAGAAATTGAAAAGGACTACATGGGAAATATACATGTGAAGTTTATTGCATATTGTTGTTAAGTGTTATTAGTTATTGTAAGAAAAGTTGGTGACCATAGTCAAGGGAAACCAGAAGGCTCCATTTTCAATAGCTACTACACTGAGGAATAGGGGAGGGTGCTACTCCTTTTCCTGGACTGCTCCACTTTACTTTTGCTACATACCTTATATTGCTGAGTGTTAAGCAAGGAGGTATCAAGTACCATTTTTAAAGTCTTTGGTATGACGCGACCTAGGATTGAACCCAGGTCTATTGTAGTTGTTCATATAATTAGGTGGACTTAGATTACTAAATCAAGCTGGCATTCTTGATGGGATGCATCTTTGTTGCAGTTGCTGTAGCTGCTGCTAAGTGATCAGTTGACATCTCAGCGAGGTTTCTGGTGGCCTGTTGTACTGACCATTATCGGTGACTGAGCTGCTCACTGAATGTGTTCCCTCCCTGCTGCTGTGATACTTTCTGCCACTAGATCAAATTAGTGTTTTTTATATACACCACAGGTGGCTCAGATTGGCTTGCTGAAATTAACATAACTCAGTATCTAAGTAGTTAGAAAACAATTTTATGAACCTTTATTTTTCTCCAACATTCATCCTAGATGTTAATTAAGATAAATAAGGTCCAGGCAAGAATAGGATAAATATATATTTTATTTTAGAGTTGACACGTGCGACTTGTCTCGAAGAGATTCCTCTAAAAAAGTGATCAACCCCCTTTCTCCTCCTTCTTCTCCTCACAGCTCCCTCTTCCTCCAGGGGGAGATAATTGCTCGTCCCGTAAGCCAAGATAGGATGTTAACACTTCCCCGCTTTTCTTTCTGGTACTGAGGTGGGACATTTTAGGAGGCAACATCAAATGGCTGTCTGCAGGGAAAAAGAAAAAGACAGTTGAACAAAGATTTAAGACTGCATACTTGAAAATTAGACAGATGATTCCTTGGGTTCAGATATGAATTGGAGAATTTTGAAGGAGGGGACTCCCTTTTTTGTTAAGCTATCTGCAATTTGTTTGTCAGTGAGTATCCATGATATCTCTGCAATTTCTCCTCTGTCAACCATTTCTCTAAGGATTGCCATTTCAATTCGTAGTCTTTTATCAAGGATTTGTGTGGTGGAATGCACTGCGTCATACAAACAAGAATTGTCTGTTTTGCATGTTATCTTTATATTTGTAGGGTGGTCTTCTAATTGCAACAAATCCAGTATTAATTTTCTGTAATAAAAGCAGGCCTCAGTGAGATCAACCATGGCCAGAGTCTCTGCACCGAGAGTGCTTTTAACTATTCTTTTGATGCGTTTGGATTGCCAGGCTATGGGCATGTATTAGTTATTGTTGCCTACTAAAAAGATTATGTAGCCACCCTGTGATCCACCATCAGTTAGGTTAGCAAAAGATGCATCGCTGTATGCTATAATTTGCAACAGTTTAGGGTTACCCAAGTTTCGGATATAAATTTGTGATTTCTCCTTTTTTGCCTTTTTTATAGTCCGGTTGATTTGTCTAATACATTCCACATTTTCCTGTTTTAATATTGCACTTAGTGCACTGACATCAAAACTGAGGTCAGGTCTTGTTTGGGTGGCTAGCCAATTGAGCTAACCTATTAGCTACCTGGCCTCGGTGATCTCAGTTGGTGTTAACTTGTCTTCTAGTTTTCTTCCATTCTACAGTGGAATAGGCTTAAGTTTCTTTGTATATTCATCTTGTCCAATCTTGATGTTACTATCGGATTTTTTTATTTCTAATCCAATATATTGGAACTTAGCAACTTGTTCAGATTTTATTTTGAAAAGTTTACGAAGTTCATTAATGACTTGGTATTCAAACACTTCTGACCCAGCAAAGCAGAAATCATCAACATGAGTGGCTATTATACCTTGGAGCTTGTTTTTAAAATGCCAAGTGAAAATTGCCTGGTCATATTTTGATGATGTGACTCCTAGCTTTACTAGTTCCTCTCTGAGTGTTAAGTACCAGGATCGAGATGCATCAGTCAGACCATACACACATTTGGATAATTTCTCCCAGAACACCATTGTGCCTTTCATTTAATCCATTGCTCCAAGAAGACTGTGCTGCGGTGGTACAAACTACAATGTTCAAGTTTTGAGCCATGTCTCGAAAGAATTGGTTGTCAAATTCCCAGCCATTATCAGTAAGAAAGGCTCCCGGAGCACCAAAATATGCAATCCAGTGTTTGAAGATAGCAGTTAGGATATCAGTACTTTCCTTACTTGGAAGCCTGACAGCAACACTATATCTTGTTGCATGGTCAACCAAGTGTAGTAATTTATGTTGTTTAATTTCCTTTATGTCCATAGCTACAGTCTGGTTGAAGTGAGTCCCAAGGGGAAATCCTACAACAGGTCGGGGTGCAGGTTTTTTATACCTGATGCAGGTCTGACAAGTAAGAGGAAGTTTCATCAAGATGTCAATAAACTCAGCATCTTTTAAACCGGCACTTTTAACAAGATCACATAATTTTTTTGCACTGGGGTGGCTAAATTGTTTATGTAATTTGGTGGCAATTTTTAATTTTTCTATCTTGCCTTTTTTATCAATGTTATTTAGAAATAAAATATGTCGTAACTTACCCCGGTCCGGTGGAGGTCTGGATATGGGGACATGGTAGTGACCAGACGTGGTGCACAGTAATTTAATTCTTTTGCCAAACATTTCCGCTGTGTCATTATTAAAGTTGAGGGTCATCTGAGCTCTTTTCATTGCCATTTTGCTTAATAACAGAGGGATATCGGCATCAACGACATCACTTATTATTTTAACATTCATTTTTGTGATAACACAAGGTAGAGTTACCTTTTTTAATGATTTTACTTTTAACCCATCTCCGAATTTAAAGCACTTTGTTCCTTCTTCGTAGGGGATTTTTTTTTTTTTTGAGTCCTCAGGCAAAGTCTCAAGAAAGCAATCGAGCCATTTCTTTCCGCATACGGTGGTACTTGCACCTGAGTCTAAGATAGCAGAGTTTATTGTCTGTCCGAGAAGGGATGAATTATCAAGCTTCTCTCGATTAAGCAACACTATGTTTGCAACTTCTTCACAACTTCCAGTCTCATTATGGCAGTCATTTTTATATTCATTTAATAATACCATATTTTCTTGTGTAGTAGTATTATTAGTTTTTGAGTAAGGGCATTTGTTGGAATAGTGAAATTTGCATCCACAGATGTAGCAATTTGGGCTTTGTCGATTTGAATATCGGCCGTTAAATTTACGAGGTCCTCTTCTGTTGTTAGTGCTACTACTAGACAAGTGGAAGGGCAAGGGAGGTTTATTGTACGCTTGCCTGCCGTATAGAATTTGGTCGTCTTTTGAATGTGTGTCATCTCGGCTAAAGGCGATGTCCATTTCTTTTTTGACAGAAATAGATTGCTGCTGTGAGGTGTTTATCAGGGTTAAATTCCCACGCGTGATTTTCTTTAATTGTTGGGCCATATCATAAAGGGTGAGGTTGTTTATTGTTGCCCTGATTAACCTCTCATTTTCGGGACTGAGGTTGGCAGATTTCAGAGCACGGTAAGCTAATACCGGTTCGGGTAATGTTATTTGAAATTCTCTGAGTTTTGCTACGTGTCGGTCGAATTGGATTAAATAGTCATTAATGGAAGTGTTACATCCCCGGTGGTAGTTCTCGAAGTTTTCGTAACAAATAAACGCAGACTGGTTTTTGTCTTCCAGAAAAAGGGTATCAAGTTTTTCAACTAGTTTGTCCATTCCATCTTCGGCATTTAGTAGGGAAATGTCCATTTCTAATATAGCTGTCCGAGCTTGGCCTGTAAGTGATAAACTGCAGGTGCTTGGCGAGAGGGAGAGATATTTGATGCTAGCCGCCATAGCTGAATTTCTTGCTTCCACGAATCGTAAAATTCCGGGTTTAAGAGCAGTGGTTCAAATAGTCTCGAACTCATTTTTTTTTTTTTTTTTTTTTGCCATAGGTGTTAGTCTCTGCTACCAAATGTTAATTAAGATAAATAAGGTCCAGGCAAGAATAGGATAAATATATATTTTATTTTAGAGTTGACACGTGCGACTTGTCTCGAAGAGATCCCTCTAAAAAAGTGGTCAACCCCCTTTCTCCTCCTTCTTCTGCTCACAGCTCCCTCTTCCTCCAGGGGGAGATAATTGCTCATCCCGTAAGCCAAGATAGGATGTTAACACTAGAAATGGGTGCATGGAGTTGGTAAAATTTCAGTCTGTTTTTTTTTATAAAAGCAGTGGCTTTCAAGGAGGAATTTTTTTTGAAAAATTGAAAAGAGTTCCAACAGGTTACAACACTCAATTCCCTCTGACTGCAACCACAATTTTGCTGCCAACAACACAACACAAACTATACGAGCCAATAATCCACTTACTTTTAAAACCGTTGCTTTTAACAAAAAACAACTGTTAGATTAATTTTCATAATTATCACACATTAGCTGCTAATACCTGTGATTCAATTGGACAAACTGAAGCCTATGCACCAACTGCATTCTCCAAAGTAACAATTTTTTTATAACTTGGTAGTATACAGGTCAGGCAAATGACTTCTACAATGACTCCATATCTGGTCTGGCATATTGCTTTGACTACACTAATCCGATAGTTTTAACTGAGGCAACAATATATAGAAAGTGAAACATTCTAAAGTATTCATTTGAATACACTACTGGACAAGAAATGCTTTTAAACTAAATTTTTCTTGTTGAGGTACTAAGTTTTAATCTTACATTCTCCTAAAATTCTTCTCAACAACCCTGTTACAAATAAAACCACTCAATTAAAATTTTAAGTAAAGTTTTCCCCAGAAATAGAAGATAAATATATTTACTTACAAAAGTAAGTTACTTCACAAAGTCAAAACTTCAGTTTTTTCATACAAGTTTGAAAATATTCTTTTATAATAAGGTTATATGACAGTGAGTCAAAAAGTAATGCTTTTTCTTTAGTACAGGAATAATTACCAACACAGGAACATGTATCATACTTCAAAAGGAAATTAGTCCTCTGTGGATCACATCCATACTTCTCAACAGAGTCACTGTTTCTCTCAATAGCAATATCCCAACTTTGAATGAGAGTATAGAACACATTTTTTTAGCCTTAAAATAATCAACCCTAAAAACATAGATAAGAACATTCTAGAAATTTCGGATCGAAATTGCATTACCATTGATGTAACACTTTAATATTTTTCAATCAATGAGCTAAAAACACAAAATAAGAACATTCTAGAAAATTCAGCTCAGAAACTGATTAACAGAAAAATATTTAGGCTCCAAAATAAAAAAATAATTATACGAATCTGATTGGTCAAGATATGTCCGTGTGCTTGAATTTTAGGACCCGCAATGAAACTTAACAAAATCCTATTTTTGATCTACTTTAGTTCCCCTCAAAAGTATAAATAATGAGGAATTTAATTAACTAAGGCATTCCACAACCAGACAGAGAGAGGCAAGGACAACGGAAAGCATCACACACAGGACACAGAGCAAAAAAGTATATGAAGTTCTTTTGCCTACTACCTGAACGCAACACGTTGTTGCCAAAGGTCCAGTGGTTTACCACTAGAAAAAATGCACATGTGGACTTAAGAGAACAAAAACTCCATACTTACAGTCACACACATATATACACACATGCATACACATGTATGTAAGTAAAGTTAATTTTTTATCCTTTTGACTTCGGCCAACTATGGACACATTGAATCGATAAACTTTCCCAACATGTACACATGTACACATGGGTGAACAAATCATTTTTTATTGAACTGGCCATAGCTGTGTTTTCTACATACACACTCACACACCAAAAATGAACATTGTATTTCAATTATTTTTATCATGTTTGTTATTATAATTAAATTGCTTGTTTCTTAATAGTTGTTGATGTCACATTCCATTTGTTTACATCTTGTAAAGTTTGTGTTGTATTTGTGGAAATGAAACCTGAAAGTAACTCCTGTAAAGTACGGAAGGTACTTATTCCTCCATAAGAGCATGTATCCTTGCCACATAAAATTCTATTGACTGTTCTAACCACTTCATCACTGAAGTTTTCACTTCCTCATCACTGGCATAATGTTTGCCTCTTAAACATTCTTTCATGGAGCCAAAGAGATGATAGTATAAAGGTACTAAATCTTGCCAATCAATAATGTCCTCCTCTTGCATGAAAATGCTCAACAACCCACAAACATCAGGAGAAGGAAGACAATCACCTTGTTCAAATGGACAACTTTACTGCATTCTCCATACTGACCAGATTTTACCATCAGATGCAGTTTAGTGTCCTATCCAGGTCACCTCTTTTTAAAGAGGAGTCTTACTCCTCTGCAGAGGATTTTGTCAGTATATTCTAAACTCAGTCAATAGGGCAGCCTATACAAGAGATTGACTTATACACAAGTATATATCATATATGCTGAAATTATTTCACTTATCTAAGTAGAAGATATTCTGTGTTGGTATTGATATTTAAGTAATATTCTATTCCTCTGAAAATATCCAGGTGTTTCTAAAATCAATATTCAAGATTTTTCACATCATAAAGCTGTAATAATAAGCTGAAACCCTTTCCATAAGTTCAATAATCAATTTTATAAACATTATTTACCTTTTCAGGTGGCATAAAAATAGAATCAGTTAGCTAAGTATAAATTTCCATCAGGGTTGTTTTTATTCACTTTGCCCAAATACCTTTAGAAAACCAGGGGTAAAACAACAGAATTAATTGGATACTTCAGCCATGGTGGTCGATAATAAATCTAGAAGAAACCTTGATTCAAGTCTGGTTTGGATTCTTTGTTTCATGGCATATCAACCTGTATGGGTCATTTAATTCCAAAGTCATCCTTTTAAAAGAAAAGCAATGATGCTACTTAACCCATAACTGGTGGGGATAAGGAGGTTAATACCTTTCCCAAGGGTATTCGTGAAAAAGTGAATGTAATTGCATAATGGGAGTTTGAACTTACTTACTCTGAATTCAGATTGAGAAGTGATGTGCTGCCTACACTAGTGAAGTAAAACACCTGTGGTAATTCTCTTGTGGTATGTACGGACAAGAAGACACATAAGATATCTTAAAAATTTATCAAACTTTTTATTCCTCTAATGATATCTGGGAAAGATATATGACCAAAGGAAAGCAGGCTTATCATTAAATAGTTATAGTCACCGAGTCTGTTCCTTCAGAACTCAATCCCAAATAGAATGTTTTGGAATGTAATCTGAGTTCCAACTTTAAAGAGGGTACAAAATATGAGGTTATTTTTTCTGTCTTCCTTGTGACTATCCCCCCAAAAAACCTTACTGCCCAGTTTGCAATAAGGTTTTTTGGAGACAGTCATCATAGAAGCAAAGATGTAAGACCTTGATTATAGAATCAAACATGGGTTAAGAAAAGTGTCAATATAGCAGTCCTCCATCAATTTGTGTCCGAGTCCTTCGTCTCTGTCGTTCTCTCACACTTACAGCTAATTTCGGACCTCTTTCGAGAGAGTATTATTTTTATAAATAAGCGTTATGGTCCTTCATTATTTCATTGGTTTAAAACCCCAAACTTGCTCACCTGTTGGGGTTAAAAGGTCAAATCTTTGGATAGATTAATTAGATCTTTGATTTTTGCTTTGGTTAATATGAAAAGAGATACTCCCACACAAAGCATAGACTGGGACCCTTTATTAACCTAGCCCTCATATTGCAGTTTGATTAGATGACTAATCAAAATCAGATATGTGGAAGGGATACTCTTCCTACAGATGTAGATCAGTGCATTTTATTGGCTGACCAGTTAAAAATTAGTAGAAGATTACAACATGATCTTTGATTGGTTAATCAATAGGGAATGTTTGTTCCCAGGGCAATCCTCTATTAAAATAGATGTTTTTAGGGTTCAATGAGAGAAGATGTCCAATGTCCATAATGAAGGCAAGAAAATAAGAAAAGAAATCTCTCTAAGAACTAAAGCCTCTCCAGCAAAAGCCTCACTCACTGAAAAATTGAGTAACAAAGAGAGACTGCACCAGCCAGATACCTCATTTGTCTGTCTCACAAATACCTTCATACTGTCGGATTTTATCCATATTTACTTTCATACTGTCTTTTCGGAAAAAAACTAATACCAAATACATTCTTACATAACATTTAACATGGATGATTCCTAATGATCTATACATATGAAAACTTATTTGTTGCGTATTTCTCAATAAACGGGAGGTTTTGTCTCGTTTCTTTGAAAAATCCTACATTTTCCAATATTTTTTCACGTGCCAAACACGTTCTGATGACTTTTGAATTTTGAACGCTATGTGCATGTTTATCTATCTTTTCGTTGAATATTTCTCATTTGCTCCTGTCATCTCAGCAATCACCCATCGATATTGTGAACTATTTTATATCCAAGTCCTGATGATGGTTATTATAACCGAAACGTTAACGTCGACTTCACATCATGATATATTCACCTATTTGGATTATATTTTTTCCTGCTACCTTCATATATAAGTAAGTAAAGTTGGCGACCATAGTTGAGGGTGACCAGAAGGCTCCCTTTTCAATAGCTACTACACCAAAGTGTAGGGGAGAGTGCTATTCCTTTCTCTGGATTGCTCCACTTTACCCTTGGTACGTACCTTATATTACTGAGTTTTAAGAAAGGCGGTATCAAGTACCATTTTTAAAGTTTTTGGTATGACGCAACCTTGGATTAAACCTAGGTCTTCTGGACCATTAGCGAACACTCTACCCACTAGACCAATGAGCCAGTGATTTTACAGCATTGTGTTTCAATAAATAGTTGTTAATTGTTAACGGAGAGTTTTTCTTGTTTTTGAGTTGCCAACACACAGGCAACTTCTTCCAATGAACCACCTCGACCATCAAAGAAAGTTCAGGATAGAGTGTATCATCCCCAATCAGTGGATCTTTCAAGCACAACATGGACACAGATGGGGTTGATAAACTGTGTGTTAATTACAAAGCTAAAGCCACAATCAAATATCATGTCTACCATAAAACGACAGAGCTGAAGTATGTTTATCTTTTTTACAAAAAGATTTTACTCAATATTTTAGGTGGATGGTTCAATTTACAGTAAAGCTAATATTTCAGGTTTGCAGGAAGATTAAAATTGATAATATTTGAGTGAGTCAAAAGTTTTGCAATATTTCAAGACCACAAATCCCGAAGTTGTGCTCCCAGCTATAGAGGCGAATAACATGAGTAGCACTCAGTCATAGAGGCAAATAACATGAGTAGCACTCAGAAAGTATCAGGTGAGCCCAGCATGTTACAGTCCGGTGGGATTTGTCCCTTTCATGACCTTAACAAAAGGATCTGGTTGCTCCCAAAATTGTGCCTCCTATTAGCGAAATATTACAAAACTTTTAACTAACCCAAGTAACACAACCAAATAATTATAAAACCTACAAGATGCTAGAGGTACGTATATGAAGCAGTTCAAGCCATGGCAAAAACCTGCTGAGATATGTAGTATTGTGATAGCTGGTACACTGACATGTTGTGCATTTCTTCAACTCTGTGTGTGATTTAAAAGCCACACAGATGAATGTGTATCATTATAATTAAGGAACTTTACAAGTTGAACTGGGTGTGAACATGGTAGGAGTTATCAAAGATATTTGTTGTTTCAAAGGTGAAGGAACAGTTGATCACATTACAGTAACCAGATGGTTCAATAAATTTCACTTGGGTTGCAAAACCTTGACGATTAGGCAAGATCAAATTGAACTAAAAACCACAGATTCCAAGGCTGTGCTCCTAGCCATAGAGGCAATTTCCGTGAGTGGCACTCAGAGAGTATCAGGTGAGCTCAGCATCTCATAGTCCAATGTGATTTGTCACCTTCATGACCTAAGCAAAAGCATCTGGTTGCTGCCAAATTGTGCCTCATGTTAACAAAATATTGCAAAACTTTAACTGAATCAAGTAAATAAATATAAAACCAATTAACAAAACAATTGCTAATTAGAAATATAAAAAAAAAATCTATTATAGAAAATTAATAATAAAAACATAGTTATTACTCACTAGTAATCTTATAACTTGTTTTCTTTTTGTCTAAATATGAATTTCTCAAGCAAAATATGTAAATTAGTTAACCTCATTAAGAAAATATTGCTATATTTGCCAAGTCATATTGCAGGCTACTCAGAAACTTGTTTAAAGAGAAGTAATCGTTTTATGTAGAACAAGGACCCAGACAAACAGACACAGCAACTTTATACACACACACACACACAATCATATATATATATATATATATATATATATGTATATATATATATAGTTAGATAAGGTAGATGGATCCTAACAAACTAAGAAAAGAAAGAAGACTTAGAAAAGGTTATATAAGGACATCAGACAGTGTTTTGTAATGGGCTAGTGATTAGTCAAAGCAAATGTGCATATATGTGAAAAATCGATTATGTACTCACAGATTTTGCTTGTTTAAATTGCATTTGAATAATATGCACTCTTTATAGAATTATATATTACTTGATGCAGATTATAATTGCTTTTTATTCTCTCTTAACATACTTTTTTGTTTTTGACTACTTTTAGTTGCCTGTAATTTCATAGTAATATTTAGCATACAAGACTTAAGGATCAGTTACGACTAAATAGTTGTAGCACAAGATTACAAATGCAGAGCACCAAATGAGGAACAAACTATACAAAACTTAGTTGTTTTTTTTAGGATATCTCATGTGGTGTCAAGGTTAGTGAACTAGGTTGGTAAACCATTGTTAATGAGTATCTGACACATGATATGAAACTGCATCTGGTGGTGATCACCCTTCAATACTATTACTTCCAGGTCAACTCTGACCTGAAGTAGTCGTACCTAATAAGGTAATATGACTGTATATAAATCATTGTTATTAGAACTGTTTTAAAATTATTAGTATTAGATAGGAATACTTAATACCATATAACTATGCAAAGAAATTAAAATTGAGAAATAAAAAGCATTTAAAAAACAATATTGCAATGGAACATTGAAAATATAGTTATAATTCTAATCAAATATTTATAAATGAATCAAATTCTAGCATTAAATAACCCATAAGGGATTGATATGCTATTAAATAAACCAAACCAAACCCAATCAAACCTAAAACATAGATATTGCAACTAAGTATAAAGTGTCTACTTTTTTAAAATGATTGTAAAGATACATTTTTATACTGTATATAATTGGAGGTCTTTGGCGTAAAATAACCCAACAAAGGTTGACATGTCATACAACAAACCAACCAACCATAGTGAGTGAGTATAATTCTCACTAGCAACCATATCTGTGCAGACACTGGATGCTGTCTAGCAGACATGCTGAGAGCGATGGCTGATAGGGACTGATGGTGAGAGAAAGTCAAAGGAATCCATGCAGTCAGTATGCCTTGATGATGCTGAAGCTATGTAAATCACCATGTGTTTTTTCAATGGGTCATGAAAGACAGAATTAACCTTTTGATAATTTAACATGAATAAAGCAGGGTACTCTATAGCTTGTACGTGGAACCAAGGAAACCCTCCTCAGAGACTTGGATACATTTGTGTGGCCCCTCATATCTCCGTGTTGAGTCATTTATTTATTGAGCCCTAATAATCGGTCATAACTGTTAATAAGAAATAAGGAGATATGACAAGGTGGTTCAAAAACATGATTCGAGCCAAGAGAGTCTGAAACTCTCTTCTTATTCTTACATCATGATAGTCAAAGAGTTAATATTTAGAGAGTTTCACTTTGCTTTCACCAAGTCTTACTGCTTTGGTTTTCCTAGTGATGAGCCTAGTGTTGAAAGTTTGTGAAAAAGAACAGATAATCAAATATCAATATTAATTTTTTAAAAGAGGTTTAAAAAAAATTCCCCAAATTTCAAATACTATATTTGCAATGTTGATAATGTTAAAGAGTTACTAATGATAAGTATATATTTATCCAACCAGGATGTGACACCATGTTGATTATCTTTAAGCAGAGTAAAGCTGATTTGAATTCAGAGTTGTCCTTCTAATGTAATATATTGCCTTGACCTGCGGTGAACCCGGTGAATGTTATCAACAGATTCATCCATCTGTAGATAAAATCAACAAAGTGACTACCAGAAAACAAGCAATGCATGGGAGTAAGCTTTGACCAATGGAGAACAAGCTTTACATGGGTGTAAAACCTGGCCAATGGAAAACAAGCATTGCATGGGTGTAAAACATAGCCAATGGAAAGCAAGCATTGCATGGGTGTAAACCCTGGCCAATGGAAAACAAGCACTGCATGGGTGTAAACCCTGACCAATGGAAAACAAGCATTGCATGAGTGAAGAAGCATGGCTATGTGGGTTGCGTGGGAGTTTTAAGACAATACAAAGTCTAGAATTTTGGCTGTTGCAACTCCTGACAACTTTTTGTGTGTGTGTGTGTGTGTAAACTCTCTCTAACTGCTCTTCTGCTCCACACAAGCGTCACTGTTGAAGAACAAAAATATAAGATCATATTTTTATATATTCATGTTCTTTGTTGTTTGTCAAGGTCCAGTGGTAATATACTCACTAGACTGGTTGCTTAACCAGGGCTAAAGAACACAGTCTACCCTACTATTTACAAATAACTGAGAGGAGAACAGATGGATTCATGCCTTTCTCAACTTAGTACAAAATGAGATGCAAAAAGCATCCTCAAGAATTTAAACTTGGGTAATTGATTCTATTTCCTATAATGATGATCATTATATGAAATGTGCCTCCATTATGATCAGCCAGATGGTTGACCTAAAGGAAATCATTTCAATCTTACTACTACATTAACAAAATTTGGGGCAGTCTTGATGGTGTAGTAGCTAATGTTCTGGCCTGTGAAATCATAACAAGTGGGTTTGAACTTCAGTTGTGCTATCACATTCTCTTTTGGATTAATCATTGTCATCATCATAATCTTGTTGTGTCACCAGCACGGATATCCCTGACCCTCTCTTGCCACTCCTCCCTATCGTTCATCACTTCTGGCAGGTCCTCAGGGCTACATCCCATATCCTCACAGAGCTACTCTATGTAAGTTCAAGCTGATGGCCCTGCTTTTGCTCAGCCATGTGAGGGGGTCCATAGGAGAATATCACTTATGAGCTCGTCCCTACTTCTCCAGCAGTGTCCTGCATGTCTGGTTCGTCTAACTTGGATAGTTTTCATGAAAGGTGGTTAATACTCTTTGGAAAGGTATGAAACCCCTTATACTCTCAACTACAGGTTAAATAGTACAAGTGCTGTTTTGCTATGAGGATGGTTTTGGCATTAGATAACCCATAAAGGTTGATATGCTATTAATAAAAAAAAAAAAAAACTAAACTAAATTTGGGGAGTCCTTATGGTGTAGTTGCTAAAGTGCTGGACTGCAATATCAAAGTAAGTGAGTTCAAACTCCAGTGGAGCTATTATGTTCACTTCTGGGCAAATAACCCTGGGAAAGGTATGAGCTTCCTGCTCCCCTTTTACAAGGATGGCTAAGACATTGAATTATCCATGAAGGTTGATATGCAATTTAACAAAGAAACCAAATCATTAATTAAATTTGACTAATATTCATTAGTTGTTAAGACTTAGTGGTCAGTATTTACAAAAAGGAAGCTGTTTGGTAAGACACTAAGTGACATCTAGTGATAAAGTTCGTAGGATTGATAAATCTATAAAAATAAAACTAACGATAAAATTTGAAAATGAAATAAAATAAAATGTCCTACAATTCCATTTCTGTCAAAAGTTGAGATTTTGATGCCAAAAATAACAGCTTTTTTGGGTTTTGCCAACCCATTGAATATACATGCATTTTGTAGCCTTCCTTCATGCTCTACAACTTTTACAATAAATTACTAAGCTTAGCTTAGTTGTGACATAAAGCCAGAAGAATGAGGCACTTAATGAGAATTGAACTCTTTAACAATGGTCCATTAATCTAGTTTGTTAACCTTTACGTTACATCAATAATAATTCAGGGGCAAAACAAAGAAAACATCCTGCAAAAAACCCATAAGCTAAAGTTATGGAGCACTGGAGAGGATGGAGTTGACCTTTCATTGCCCTTACTCCCAGAGTGGAAGTACCTGGAAAGGTTCAATTTGTTGGTCAAACAGTAATCATAGTGGATCTCAGATGAGAGATAGAGAAACACCTTTCAGATACAAAGGTTAGTTGCAAATCTGCCAAGAATAAATGGTCTTAGATCAAATAGAGATTCCTCTTGAGCAAAGTATGAAACCCTGATTGCCATTGTCATCTAAAAGAGTGGGCTTCTAGGACAAAAATCGCATCCCTATATTGCATTGGGGGTGGAGTATGTAGTTGTTGCAAGTTTTGAAAGACTAATGTATTTTCTGTTTTATCAGCTGTTGTCCAAGGGGGATATATCTCGGTGAGAAAAATTCCAATCTACTGAAGTATGTGACCCAATTAGTATCAGCAGCTAAAAGGAAAAAATGACAGTTATTTTAAAGGACTAGGGTTCAGACCTTTAATCAAATTTTGTGCTGTTCTTGGAAAGCTTAATGGTAAGGATTGTCCAGTCAGCTAGGGCTGTAGAATACACCGACTACTTCTCTGCAGAGGGGTAAGACCTCCACCCAACGAGTGTCTGAGATATGACACTAAACAATCTGATGGTGAGATTCCAGTAATGCTGGAGCTTGGGGAATGTGGAGTACCTGTTCACTGCCATCGCTCCCAGGTCCACTCTGGCTCAGCGTGGTAGAACCAGATATGGTCCTATCTATGGGTCAAATAGGACTAAACCGTATTGGTTGAGATGGGACTGTTTTGGCATTTAAACAGTGTATTTATGCTAAACTGAGTTTAGAATACAACTGTTTTGACATTTAAACTGCGTACTTATGCTAAACTGAATTATTTGAAATAGAACTGTTTATATGTATAAAAATGGATTTGGCATTAAATAACCTACAAAGGTTGATATGCTATAAAATCAAACTAAACCAAATCAAACCAAACCAAACCTAACTATATGTAAACAAAAACTATACTTATACTAAACTGAATTGTTTGAAATAAAACTATTTACAAAACTGGATAGCTTGAAATGTTTTTGGCAATTAAACTGTGTACTTATGCTAAACTGAATTGTTTGAAATAGAACTGTTTATTTGTATAAAACTGGATTTGGCATTAAATAACCAACAATGGTTGATATGCCATAAAATCCAAACAAACAAACTAATTAATGGCAAGGAAGATATTTAGTCGAGACCCCACTCACCAATATTAGCATTAGTATATTCATGATTTACCAGCTCATTGGCCAAGTGGGTAGAGTGTTCGCCAATGGTCTGGGAGACCTGGGTTCAATCCCTAGTCGCGTCATACCAAAGACATTAAAATGGTACTTGATACCTCCTTGCTTAGCGCTCAGTAATATAAGGTACGTATCAAGGGTAAAGCGGAGCAACCCAAGGAAAGGAGTAGCGCCCTCCCCTACACCTCGGTGTAGTAGCTGTTAAAAAATGAAGCCATCTGGTCACCCTGGACTACGGTCGCCAACAACAACTTTTTTATATTCATGATTAAATCACACAGATCATAACCGAAGGAAAAACAAAACCAACTCATTTACAAGAGCATTTAACCCTTAATTTACATAATGTACATACATGTAGCATTAAAAGAAAGAATATACAAAACATATCTCATGTTAGAACTATACACATATTGTTCCATGAACAAGTAGTATGTAAAAGGGGTATTAAAATCGAAAAAGGCTTACTAGATAAGGGTAGGTAAAAATAGCCATGTGACTTTACTATTCCCTGAGAGAATCAGAGATATCTTTACCATTCAAAGACCAGAGGCAAAAAGAGGTTGAGAATGGTTTTCTGAGACTGTCATGCGATACTCAACGGGGTCGCTAACAGACGTACACCTACTCTGAGATAATTATCGATTGTATCTCGACAACAAAGCAATTCAAAGAAGCACAAGTTAAAATAGTCTCTTGTCACAGAATAAATTCAGTCATTAAAAATGAAATGAATGAATTATGAGACAGAAATTAAACTGTCCTAAGCAAAGGAAAATATATTCCACAAGTATTTTTTGTGTTTTTCAAAATTTGAAGTTTTATCAAGTGTGCTTCAAATATTTATATTACCTCATTTCTGAGTTTTGCGTGATTTAAAAATATACTTTGAGGTTAATTAAAAAACAAAAATCCCATCAATTATATAGAATACTGACGTTTTAAAAATCTATTTTGTGCTTTTTCTTTTTCTAATCCCTTTTCTTTTCTTTGTCAATGAGGAAAAAATGGAAACTTAAAGACTTATCGGTTTTCAGTAACTTCCATCCCATGACATAAAAACCCCAAAACATGTGTTAAAAAATGTTTTTAAAAAGGACGAAGAAAGCTATATATGGAAAACTTAGCCTTTCCCAAGCAATATATGCTGATAAATACGATTAGAAAAATTTAGTGGGATTTTTTCATTTGCATAATTGAGATTGACGTAATGAATGACAAAAAAATCCCCAAAAAACAAAACTAAACAAAACAAAACAAAACAAAAAAAAAAAACGCGTGGGAGAATTAAAGTTCCGTTGTTTGAAGCAGTACCAGAAAGAAGCTAAGGTTGAAATTTAAAAAAAGTTCCTTTTAGTAACTTAAACAAATAATACTGGCATTTTTCTTACTTTAATTGTGAATATTTTTATCACAGAAAAGGCTAAGATAAAAAACATAATTGATTGTTAACTCCAGATCAAATAAGTTTACAATAAAAATACATAAATAAAAGTTTAGGCATGGTTTGGAATGAGAGATGAGAAGTTTTATTACGTAGTAAGAACCAAAACCTGATAACCCTTGAATCCAGAATCCAGAACAGACTTTCAGAACTCGGATCTTTCTACTACAGAGCAATTAAAAACAAATTAAACATGTCAAATCAATTCTAAATTAATAAAAAAAATACAGGTGGTTCATTTTTTACATTACAGTTTAAGTACGTAAAATGTTATAAAATTCGAGTTCTTATAGCTTAATTATTTTTATATTAATTTAAACTCAAAATTATCCTTTTAGATTACTTGGTAACGAATGTAATCTCTCAATAAACCGTAAAAGTTATTGATAATCAGTGCTGAACTCTACCATTGAGCCATATTCCAACAAATGCCTGATTACTACACGAGTTATCTGCGCTTACAGGAAGTGAGCTGGAGACATGCGCACTTAATACATACTGTGATGGCAGGTTGCTGCTGACGAATTTGCTGCCTGACTTCCCCAGGCCTCTGGGTTTTCTCTTAAACTTCACACGCAGATAACATTTGAAGTACGTGTCTTGTGTGAAACCCTATCCCTCCACATATAGACTAGATACCGGTCCATGATGTTTAATACCCATTGATCGAACTGAATTCTTTCACCTTATCCCATCTTGACTCTACTGGTGTGTGTGTGCTATCATCAGTTCATCTTCCTTCATCATTGTCGTCGTCTCCATTCTGTTCGCTCTTCAATAGCGAACAAATATTATACAAACGAGTGACGAACTAAATCAACTGATTTATCAGGAAGGACTGGAAATCTATTTTAAAAATCAGCTTGCCTCGAAAAGATGGAAGCCCTCGACGGTAATATGAGGTTCGCCACGCCTCAGGATGAGATTAATTACTGGCGGAATAAAGCTGAACAGATACAAAAAGAGTAAGTTGATCTTTTTGTATTACATAGACATTACTTAGTTTCTCTACGTTTCTTCTTCTTCTTTTATATCGAATTATTATTATTATTATTATTATTAATTTTCTATTTTTTTTTTATTCGCTGAGATCTGATTATGGGAAATAACGCACATCTTTTTTTTTTTCCATCTTAGTCACATTTCAAATATCAGGTTTCTTTTTATAATTAAAAAAATGTTATCAATAATTGGTAATGAATAGTAAATTCTGTTTAAAAATCTAAACTATTAGATAAAAAACTAACAATACAAGTACAGGAAATCCTGTTCTGTAAACGTAAAAAGAAAAAGTACAAATTGTAGAAATTTAGTTTTTAAATTTTTGTAAATAATGATATTGATAATAAAATGCTTATGTCTTGTTGAACGTACATTCAAACTTTTAAGACCCCAAATTCCCGTATTGACTTTATCCTGTTTTAGTTTTACTCTTCTGGTTGGTTGTTTTTATTTTGATTGAAAACAGTGATCGTCAAATTCAACAGCACACCTGCCTGTCTTTAGAGGGATGAGATGCTTACGTAAATAAATAAGGTTAAAAACGAAAATACTACTGACTACTATTGAATATTGATTAAGAAAAAAGACAGCTGTAGCTTTTTACACGACAAACTAGAAATTGCTTAGCTTATTTATTTAGGTTTGTCCTGTAATAGACATCTTTTCAATTTGAGTCAATTCAATAAGGAAATGTCAAGGTTTTTCTTTCCTTGTTATCCACAAAGTCAAATCCTGTGTCGTGTATTGAATTTTTAAAACGTTAAAAAAAAAAAAATGAATAAAATATTTTTTTTCTGTTTTTTAATTGAATTTTTGGTTGGAATATCTTTCATGATTTTTCCTTTATATATACGTTTCTCTGTTTATTTTTTTACCTAATTAAACGTTTGCCTTGATATTTAATTTTTCAAAATGTTTTGTAAAAATCTATTTTATTTTAGATATTTATTTTCCGATCATACTAACATATAAACAATACGGCCTTTTATTTATTTATTAAAGAACTACTCTAAAACATTATGCATACTAAAAATTCTATTAATTCATTTTTTGTGACGCAAAAGAAAAAAAAAAGGTTTTTTACTTCAGTATTTTTTTTTTTTTCAGCTTTGAAAAAAATACAAAAATATGTATTTTATATCGATTGTTATAAAAAATACTTATTTATCTATTTATTTTTTGTTGGAAAATCAAACTCTTCGTACTAATATTAGTAGGTTTTTATCTTAATTTATATTTTTACCTTTTAGTTTTGTTAATGAAATGACGGAACATATCTATGCAACGTTCATCATTGGACTGCATATTTTGGGTATAACGCTATATTTCATTACTCTTTTAATTCTATCAGGACTTCGTATAATTTTAAAAGTAAATCTGTTTGATTTCATTAAATTTATTTACTTTTTTTTTGCAGTTTCCTTATCTTAACTCCGAGAAAATAATAGCACATACCAAATTGTCTTTGATTACAATAATTTTGTAATAAATTGATGTCCGAAAAAGAAAGTCTGTTCTCGTTCTGCTGACTATTTAAAACGTTCCTATCCGCTCCATATATATATACACTAAAAATGTTTTGCTATAGAAAATATTTTACCACGAGGATTCATATTTTTTTTATGTTGACCTTTTCTACTATTTTCAATAGCCTCACTTGACGGTTTAAATTCAAACCACTGGCTGCCATTTGATTTTACTCTCGTTCTAAATTCACGGTCAGATAAATTAACAATTAACACAGCTCAGTGATTTAGTTCAAGTAAGAATTTAATGAATATTTAATTATTTTTATAGCATAGTCTGTCAGTCACGAGACGATAATTTTACCGCAAAGGAGTACGATTAAAAAAACAAACAAAAACATAATGACTTGTCAGACTAAGTTTAAAAATTTAAAAAGAAAAAGTACTTCGCGTGTGTGTGTGTGAAAAGATATGTCAATTTATTATAAGTAACTTACGATCATGTTTTTAAATTTAAGTCACATAAATTTCGTTTGTGAACATTTTCACCCATGTCTTTACGGATATTTTGAAAATATCTTTAAAATTATTTTCAGTTTTTCATTCACTTAAGTGACCTACACTAACTTTTTAAAATTGTAAAACACATTACATAATACGTTTGAAGAATCTTATAGCTTATTTTTAATTCAGTGGTACAATGTTCGACCTTTCAGAACTAATATTTAAAATATATCGTGCTTTATATAATAGATTATGAACAGAGAAGGAAGATCAAAATGAAAATTAGCACATACCAAATTGTCTTTGTTAAAGATTTGGTATTATTTTACTATTACACTCGTCTCATGAGACTGGTGTACTGGTAAAAAAAATTACCAGAGATTTCACTTACAAATATTTTGACTTTTCCCAGTTCTTAGCGTTGGGTTATAAACGTTTTAATTTTGATAAATACTGGTATATGTGCATTGCGACAATAGTATGCATTATCAGTTGTCTGATAAACGATTTTAATGAATAGTATCTTCGATTGAATGACATGCACATGCCTACCCCCACTACCTGTTAGTTACACAAGTGTTTGCAACATTCAACATAATTTTTCTGGATAAAATAGCTCTGGGCTGTTCAAACGCCCAGCAAACTTTAGAACATAATTCATACTGCTTGCATTGCTTTTCTTTAAATTAGTCAATAGTATTTTGTGCATCACTAAGAGCTTCTCACCCCATCCTACCTCTTCATTGACATGACGCCAACTGCTACACACCCTTCCAAATGACTTATTTCCTGTATCGCTTGTAAAAACTGATGTTACTTTCTTTCTCTTCTTCATTCAGTCTATGCCTTTCCTCCAGCAACCGAAATATTTCCATTTTTTTTTTTGACTAGCAGCAGCAACAACAACAACAACAACAGCCACTAACCAACCAAAAGAGTGATAACTGCATTATTTTAACATATGTTCCGTTAATAGTGGCGCTCTCCTCTTCATCACCATCCCACTGTGGGAAGAAGGCATAATTCATGTTCATGGTATTCATTTCGAAGCCGTGATTAATGGCAATTTTTTTTTTTTTTTTGTGCTTCTATCTAGAATTGCCCCCTTGGGCACCTCAGGTTAACAAGTTAGATTAGCAGACCATTGGTATTGAGTTCGATTCTCTCTGGCGCCACATTTTTTTGGTTTTGTACCACAGCTAAGCTTACTGAATATCTATATTGAACAACTCTTTCATGTTATTAACCATTGATTATTTTAAAAGATTTATGAGAGACTTATGTCGTGCGTATGACACAAACTACATCTGTTGGCGAGGCTTTAGTTGTGGAGTATCTCTTTGTTGTCAGTACTCCCAGGTCTACTCTTACCTGGAGTGGTAGTACCTGTTAGAGTCTCACCTCTGGGTCAAATAGATGTATTTAAAAGTATGTGTATTTGATAGGACCATGTGCCTATAATCCCTGTCCTCCAAAAAACTCTTAAACACCACAAAAATATAAAAGTGAATGTGATTCTTGGACCTCTATTCATAAAATGACTCTAGCCTGGTTGACATGCAGTTAAAATCAAAGATTTATTAAAGATTTTAATTCATACAAGAAGTTTCCTTTGTCACCTGAGACAAAAAAAAAAATCATGAATTCGATAAAAGTAAAATGAAATGTAAGTTATTGATTTATTTATTCTTAGGAATAATAATAAAAAAATATAAATGAAATTTATTTTAATTTTCAGAATGTAGTAATAATAAAATTCTCAGTTGTTAGTTATTACTCAACATAGGCTGAAGATTTGATTTAAAGGTCATTATCATTTCCAGTTAGAGAGCGGAAAATGGCTGTGTTTGAACAACTAAGCTATTTAATTATAGAATCTATTGACAGAATGTTTGCTTATTTATATCGATAACAAAAACCAGGTTGAAAATGAAAAATAAAACAATTATTTGTTATGAATTGATTTTTAAAGTTAAACAGGCAAATCACTTCTTTTTCAAATTAAGAACTGTTAAATTGGCCAGGAAAACGTGATCCTAAAAAATATAAGGACTATCAAAAACAATTTGCTGATATAAATTGTTGTTATTTTGATGACATAATTTTATGTAATATGTGCATGTGTATGTAGACAAACAACCAACTTTAGTAGATTTCATGGATTAGAGTAAAGAAATTTTTACAATTATTAGATATTTACACAACTATTTTATAAAAGCACCCAATTTTCCAAGACTTATGTTGGCTTTTGTAGGTTTAAAAAATTGTTTTGTATTGTCAGTATCTCAAGAAAACTGTGATATGAAAAGAAGTAATGTCTAACTTCTCATGAAGCTAAATTTTGCACTGTGTGTTTAATTGCATATCTGAGCTTCTAACATTTGTAATATTTATATGATTATTTGTTTAGTAAGGTTTGTTTAGTTATGGCCCAGGGTAATAAATCTGTGGTACCCAGTGAAGATGGAATTCTGTAATACTTACTCAATATTAATGATATACAAAGTTAATTTTCTAACCTAACCTAACCATTACTCCGTTAAAGAGACATTTGTCCCTATAATCATTTAGATGAATGTTTTGATGATTGAAGATTTTTGAAATAGGTATAAATCATGAGGCTTGCCGAAATTTATTGAGCAGAATGATCAGTGCCAGTCTGTGTTTTCCCAGACCATCTTGTCAGTGAGGCTTTCAATATGCTGACTGTATCCCTGCAGTGTGTGTGTGTGTGTAAAACCCTCCTATCAAAAATGAGGATGCTCTGTATATGACAAACTGCATCTGATGGTCAGGTTCCAGTTCTGGAGATCTGGGGAATGTGGAGTACCCCTTCATTATCATTACTCCTTGGTTCACTCTGACCTGTGGTAATAGTACCTATTAGGGTCCCATCTATGAGTCAAATAGATCTGTTTAAAAATCATTTGTATTTGATACAAATACTTAATTCCATATAACTGTAAATTATTTTATTAAAAATAGTTACTTGAAGCTATGATTGTTTACTAATGATTATTAGTTACTTGAAACCATATAAAAGTGTGCGAAGAAATGACTTATTTAATAGAAATAATTACTTGAAGCCATATAATTATTAGTATTAGAGAGGAATACTTAAAACCATACAGCTGATTGAAAATCATTTATATGAGATAGGAATATTTGATAACTGTGCAAAATACTCTTTAAGAATCAACTACGCAAAAGTGTAAACATAAATTCACAAGGAATGCAATTACCTAACATCTAGGTATAAAATAACTGTAGATGAGTTAAAATTAAGAAATCATTCTCATTCCAGGATGGGGGTTGGTGTCCTTGTGGTGTAATGTTTAAAGCGATGGACTGCGGAATCGTAGTAAGCAAGTTCGAACTCCAATCGCGCTATTATGTTCACTTTCAGACAAATACCCTTGGGAAAGGTATGAACCCCCTTATCCTCCCAGCTATGGGTTAAATAGTACCACTACTGTTCTAGTATGATGGCTTTGGCATTAAATAACCTACAAAGGTTGATATGCCATTAAACAAAACAAACCAATCATTCCAGATCAAAACTTTTGCTCGAGATTTTTTATTTCATTCCAGTAATAAATATAAACAATGTTGTTCAAGGTTACAGATAGATATTACTTACTCCTTGTTAGTTATATTACTGCTGTGACTTGTGACATTTTAGTATAAATCCCTTTTTTTAAGTCAGCTCTATAATTCACTAAGTATTTATTTAGCCAATAATTACTATTTTTAAAGATACCTATTCATACTTCTGCTGTAATATATATATATATATATATATATATATATAGCAAATTTTATTTGTTTTGCTTATTTGACACAAAATGTTTAACAACCATTGAGTTTTTTATCATGAAATTTTATATGCAGATAAAGTTGATTTAAAAAAAAAAAAATTTTTTTAAGAATTATACTAAAAGATTCTTTCAATGTGATCTTTGTCATATTAAAGGGAACCTTAAAAAATAACTAAATGTAGATGACTATTAAAGGCAGACAAATCTATTTTTGCATTGATATCAAGGAAATAACTTTGTGTGTAAATATTAATTAATCTGAGGTAACCATTTTTGTGTGCTTAGTTCTTTGAGAAGAATTTATATCTATGATGGTTACATGATTGGAAAAGCAATAAATTAGCTGCTTTTTATGAGAATTACAACATTGTAAATATCTGAGACATAAACTGAAGAAACGTTTTAAGGATGTTGTCAAAAACCACCTTAGAGCATTTATTGTGGATTTTGGAAAATAGAAATGGATGAAAAAAATTGTTCAATTTGGCAAAAAGTGATCTGCAATGATTATAAAGCATGGGGAATAAAATACTTCATCTTGAAATGAGCACTTTAGATACAAGACTTGTTCTTAGACACTTTTCAACCTGAAAGGTTTATAACATCTGCAGTAAGGTCTGTTTGTCCAAGGCCGAACTTGCTAATCTTCTTATCGTGTGACAGCTAACAAGTGCAGGCTGATTTCGCACAGGCCCTTCTACAGAAACCTACTAGTAATTTGTGTCATTTATGTGACAAAGAAGGAAGGGTCTACAGCAGGTCCGTGAGGCTGTATGTAGGTACACAGGGTTAATGTCAATCCTAAAGACAATTATTTTACTTGTAGAATGAATTTAGCCTGAGGAGTCACATGTGTTTCAATGAGCTTTTTATGAAATTGAAGAGATGATGTCTCCTGTAATGAAGTAGCAGTCTCTCTCTCTCATTTATCTATGTATGTATGTATATATATATATATATATATATATAATGAAAATAATTCCTACATGGTCAAGAGCAAGTCTACCTTGGTTTCACCTAAATGGCTCTTCAGGATCACATTGGCGAAGTGGGTTAGGATAAAACACATTTTATTAATTAAGAAGACCCCTTACCTATACAGAAAATAGCATATAATAAATAAATAAAAAATTGTTGGTTTCTTGAATAAAGTTTTTTTTTTTTTTTTTTTTTTTTTTTATTTATATGCTAATTTCTGTATAGGTGTGGGGTCTTTTTAATCAATAAATGTATTTTATCCTAAACCCACTTCACCAATGGGATCCTGAAGAGCCTTTTAGGCGAAACCTAGGTAGACTGGCTCTTGGCCATGTAGGAATTATTTTCATAATATTAGCTCTATCTCATATATTGAGCACTTTATTTTGTTTTAGTTTAGGTAATTCTGTCGGTGTTTTTTCTCTTAACTAGACATTTGTGCAGCCTGATTATTTTCAAGTGACACATATGTTTTTTGTCTTTTCTTTTTATTTTTTTACTGAATTTTTTTCCTGATATCGGTTTGTAGGATTTGTGAATTGTACAATCTGTTTTTTTTTTCACACCAACAGAATTATAGATTATATATAAAGATTAGTATATATATATATATATATATATATATATATATATATATATATATCCTTATCAAAGGTAGCTATTATGCTATTATTGGTAGAACTTATGTTATAATTAAATGCAAATGAATAAGAGGAAGCACTTTATAATTAGCATTTAAGAGTTATCTTTGAGAAATCATAATGATCTGAGTAAGCATGAACACACACCTTTAACAAGTTGTAAATTGGATTGAAAATTGCTTTCTTCTCTTAGTGGAACAGCATTAAAATGCTCTAACAAATATCTCTAGAATATTTCATTTTTGCTGTGTTATGCTTACAAAAATACTCTTAATATAAGTTGCCCTTAGATATGTGTTGGAATATAGTTCTTAGATTTTAAAAAGTTTGTTATACCACTATCTTTGATCTATTGTGACTGGAAAAGTTTGGGATTACAGGCACTGAGTAAGAATAAGAAAAAACTACTTAATTTGCATATATGAAATGTATCTCTGTGAGACTAATCCTTCCAAATATGTTACCTGTTTCCAGGAAAAAAAGCATTTTTGATCTGGTAGGATTTTTAGTTTTGTCCAAACACCATTGACCAAGATTAGATTGCTGCCTACACAAAAGAAGGAATGTTATATTGAAGAATGACTTCAGAAGGGGAAAGAATATTTCAAAATCTACTCATTAACCCTCCTGAAATCACTGATAAACCTACTTAAGAAAATATTAATAGCCAAGTAGACATCAAACTAGAACAGATTATGGAGAAAGAAGAACTTGATTCTGTACAGAAAAATTAAAAGCTACTGGGCTCGATGACATATTTCTTTGATCATGATATATATATATATATATATAAGTAAATAATGGAAATGAATCTGACAGTATGAAGAAAATAGAAATCAAAAAGTGATAAATTCATTATAAAAGAAAGTCAGCATTAAAATATTTTGGTTTCAGTAAAACTTCATCAAGACCTTTAAAATGGGGAAAAAAGTGTTGCTTAGAACAATGATGGATGTTTTAATAGAATAAAACAACAGTAGAAAGGAAAAATATATATATATACAAAGAAAGATCATTTAACCATTCAACCATATGTGTTGTTCATCTGAGAATCAACATCATGAAACACTGAGATTTTATCCTGTTTTATCATCATTATCCTATTTGTTTCTTGAAAAAATATTGTTTATATATATGTAATTGTGTGTGTATGTGTTTTTTTTTTTTTAGAAGCTTATGTAGTCAATAACCTATTTGGTGTTCAATTTTATGTTCTCTAGAAAAGCAGTTAAAAGTAGTTGTCTGTATTTTACTTTTGTGTATTGCTTATTTGTGTGGAAAATCAAGTTGGTTTCCATGCACTTTGCAAGAAGGTTCTTAGGAAAGGCATGAATCCACTTCTCTCTTTCAGCAAGGGCCCAAATATGTATTCATCTAACCCTCTCTACCAGGAGCAGCATGTGATAGAAGGTCAATTTTTTTTTAATTGGAGTAAAACTGGTTTGAATTTTTGTATTTTTCCTTCTCAACTGGTTGCTTAACTAAGGCTAAAAAACCCTGTCTGTCCAACTATCCCCCTTTGGTTAAGGGAGTAAATCTGGATTCATGCAAAACTGATTGGGATCTTCAGATATGGCAGTGGGCTACCAACTTAGGAGGAAACCAACTCTTAATGTAGACTGTAGAGAAAAGACAACAGGAAACCACTCCAGTATCTTTCCCCAGAATAGTCATTGTAATTCAACACCCAATTTTTGAATGGACATTGTACTTTACATTCCATTCTATTTCTTTTGTATCTTATATGATGGATTTATGAACACACAATAAGTATTCTTTAAAGAATAAACTTTCCTCTGTATGTTAACCCTTACTGTGCTGAATATATTTTTGTGCTCTAAACATGTAGATGCTGAATTAATCTGCTGAAATTGACTTCCCTAAGTTATGTACACAATTAAAACCTGTTTTGGATCCATATTCATTATTTATGGTATTCATATATACCTTGGTTCACATACAATCAAACATTTTCATGTCATTGCATGAATAGTCATGAAATTCAACATCCTAAGTGAAGTATTTTCAAATTTGCAGTCAAAATCAGAAATATCAAAGTACAGATCAAAGAAATTTGCTTTGCTCTGTTGTTGAAATTGAACTTTCCCTAGTTCTAGATTTGTCCCACAAGCTGGTAATGTAACATACTAATCATATGTAAATCTGTTTGTACAACCTCTAGTAAAAATAAAATGTGTGTATTATGTAATGTAGAATGTTGGGAATTCTAGAAATTGCCTTACTATCAACCACTAGTTTACTCCATTTTTGTATCTCAAGAGTCTATGCATGGAAGTGAATGTACTCGGTTTCTATGTGGTATGACAAATTTTACCAAAATGGCTTTTAGATAATATAATTATCTTTATTTTTTTGGTAAGTAGTTATAATGAATAAAAATTCTATTCTTCACATGATTTAAATCTATTAAAAACATTTTCACATATGATGTTGCCATTTTTTATTTACATTTTTTTCATTGTGAATTGATGCAGTGAATTTTAGAGAATGTGTTAAGCAGGAAGTCCAAGGCATGGTGTTTTCCTTTTAAAAGAAATCTCAAAATTCAAAGTGAAAAGCCATGATAGGTGGAGACAAAATCAATCAGCTTAGTTCTAGTCAGTGGGGTCAAGGCTGAGTTTATTGCCAGGGGCCTGAGTTGGTCTCTGAAAAGGATTGCTGAAGATACTTAGGCAATCTTTTGCACTCTCTCTTTGGGTGGCTTGCTTCCTACAGGGCCCTACACATTAAACCAATTTTTTCACATTTTGGTTTTATGTGGAGTCAAATAAATACCTACTGAACATTTTAGTGGAGAAGACAAATTGGGAATAAAATTATTATAAAGGTATTTTTTTTTCTTTTTTTTTTTTTAAAGATAGTTAAAAAAAAATGCTTATTAAGTTTGGTTTGGTTTATTTATTTATCAGCATATGGGTTGATTCATTTGTAAATGTTTCATTGTAATCGTCAATATTCCATGTTTTTTTTATTGCAATTTTTTGTCTATCAGTATTTATTTGCACACATTTGTATTCCTATCAAATTTGTATTATAATTCTGCTTATATGTCCGTTCATTCCCTGGATTCAGTTTAATGTCATACCCAGGAAACCTACTGTTCTTGCAGAGGATGCAGTTGGCATATTTTAAGTCCCACCTAACAGGATGGTATGTTTTTTTTTTTCTCTTTTTGTTATAGAATTGGGTTTTGACAGAATTAAAGATATTATTCCATTTATTGGAACTTTCTTCAAAAATAGATTAAAGATTTTTGCATTTGTTGAGCAGGAATTTTGTGATTCATTATAGTTGGTTGTTTGGGTTTATGGCATATCAACCTTTGTAGGTTATTTCATGCCAAAGCCATTTTTATGAAAATAGTTCTATTTCAAACAACTCAGTTTAGCATGAGTACACAGTTTAATTATCAAAAACATTTCTATTTCAAGCTATTCAATTTATTCAAATAGTTCTAATTCAGTTAAGTACAGATTTTTTGACACACAGTTAAATGTCAAAACAGTTCTATATTAAACAATTCAGTTTAGTGTAAGTAGAGTTTCAATGTCAAAAACAGTTCAATTTCAAACAATTCAGTTTCAAACAATTCAGTTTAGCATAAGCATACAGTTAAAATGTAAGTACACAGTTTAATTGTCAAAAACATTTCTATTTCAAGCTATTCAGTTTCGTCAAACAGTTCTATTTAGCATAAGTATGCAGTTACGACCTTATCTATGGGTTAAATAGAACTATCAGGTGCTACCATTCCAGGCTAGAGTGGACCTGAGAGCAATGGCAGTGAAGGGGTGCTCCGCATTCCCCAAAGCTCCAGCATAACTGTAAACTCACTATCATAGTGTCATATCCGGGACACTCATTGTGTGTGGGGGTGTCTTACTCCCTCTGCAGAGTTGCAGTCGGTGTATTCTACAGCCCCAGCCCACTGGGCAAGATTCATTATATACTTATATCCTATTGTGGAAGGTCTGAGGGTAAAATAGCACTGATGGAATATTAATATATAAGTTGGTACATCTACTTTTTATTTATGATTCATCTGTATTATTGAAATAACCAAGCTCAAGCTGTTACCAAGTTGTTCAGTTAATTGACTTTTATAACTTGTAAAAAAACTTTTATTATTAGTTTAAGACTATGAAAAAGAAAAGGTGGGTGTTGGAGTGGGGGGTCAAAAAATTTATTTTTTAATAATACATATCTCTATTTTTTGGCTATGGAATTCTAGAAAAAACATCTTTTGTGTTTAATATGCATTGATTTTCTGGAATTTGTAGCAGTTAAATTTAGATTCTGTTCAACTTATCTGGTTTTTATTGACTAAAAATAAGAATTCATATAGTTTATATTATGTTTTGAAAGACAAAATTTACACAGTATTTAGGGCAAAGGCAAGAACATGTTCACATGAAAATATTACAAACTTTTGGTGAAAATTCGTTTACAATAGAAGTAACAAATTAAAAACAAACATCAATTTTAATGGCTATTTTTCTGTAGAGGTATAAAACTGAAGTGTTAGTTTGGATCATAGATAGAACTTTCTTACAGTTATGCTGTACTGAATATGTTAATACATATGACTGAAAAAAAAGTTAATTTTTCTCATGTGTAATATCCACCCCTAACTTTTGAGCTGAAAAATCTGGAAAAATAGTGCCTTTTATATACTAATAATTATGGTACTTGTTGTTACTCTTTTTTTCTACAGTCTTTACTTATTTTATCTACTATTTTGTCATAAATTGTATTTAAATTACTAATCTTTCTGATAATGTTTCACTCTGCAGTTATTTGGCAGTTGCGAGTTTGGTCCCTGTGTTAGGTAGTGTAAAAAAATAGTGTCATGTATTAGAAGATTCAAATAACATTGCAACTAAACTAAAAAGAATCAACTGATATGAAATATCCTCTTAGAATTGACATTGGAATGAAAACGAGCTACCACCATGGATTGAATGGATTAAAATTCCCTGAAGATTACCATGACAAATACCTAAAAAAAAACGCTGTTTGGAGTACCTCTTCATTGCCCTTACTCCAAGGTTCACTTTGATCCCAATTGGTTGTACCTTTAAGATTCCTATCTGTGGGTCAAATAGATCTGTTTAAGAATTATTCATATTCAATAAAATATAAAAAAACAAAAAATTCTTAAACAACTTTTCAAAAAATGTAAATGAATAAGTTCTGCTAACCTCGAGACACAAAATAATTCTAGATAAGTTGACTTACCATTAAAATCAACCAGAAAAAAGCTGTATGGTACAGTGGTTAAAATATTACAGCTAAATTAATGATGAGGATTGCTATCTGACAGTATGGATGTATATGTGGATTAATAGTGTTGTTTTTATTTATCTTTTTACTTTGCAAGATCTCTTAATTGCAAAGTCTTATTTTTCTTTTTATTTTCATGTACTATCATACAGAAAATGTTTTATGCCATGATTGATTAATTTCAACAGCATGTCAACTTGACTAGGGTTATTTCATGCTTAGATGTTAGGGAATTGCATTCATTGTACATTTGGTTTTGTGGTTTCAAGTAATTATTTTTATTTAACAATAGTCATTTGTTTGCACACAAATGGTTTCAAGTAACTAATAATGATCCCTAATAAACAATTATAGCCACAAGTAATTATTCTTATTACAAAATTCATGATTATATGGCATCAAGTATTCCTATGGAATATGAATAGTTTTTAAACACATCTCTTTAACCCATCGATCGGACCTTAACAGTTAGTACTTTTCAGATCAGAGGTGACCTGGGAGAAATGGCAATGAAGAAGTATCCCACACTCCACCAAGCTCCAAAACTGTAGTCTTACCTCCACATGAAGATCACATAATATCAAGAATATTGGTTCTTTTATTAGTTTTACGTATAATTATCTTTATTACGTAAATCATTGCCGTTTTTCTAGAGTGATAGCTTTAAATAACACATGATGGTTGATGTGCCATTAAACAAAGAAACCAAAAAAAGTATATTTTGCTTCTTTAACAGTTTCTTTAGTATGTTACCTCTATACAAAGAGTGAATGAACAAACTGAATAATGATCATTATGTAATGATTCTTTCAAATGATATCCTTCATCTTCATATTAGAGCAACAGCAGTTCATTAGAAAAAATTCAATTTCATGTTATCTTCCTGTGATAACAAAGTAATGAAGCTGATAATAATATCATGAATTTTTAATGAAAATAATAATCACCAATGCAATCAGTTTTCTTTGGCCTTAAAATTCAATGTTTATTTTAAAGATTTCATCGTCACTAACTACAATTAAACAAGAACATTAATAATTTTACTTCTTCAATACAGTTGAAATCAAACAATTGTCTAGTTTAATTCTTTGTATCAGTATGAAATTATCTTGTCTGGCAGGGCTTATGATACACTGACTGTGTCCTATGCCCGAAAAAAGAAGTATCTTTGGTATGATGCTAAACTGTATCTAATGGTTAGGTTCTAGTTCTGAAGCTCTGGGGGAAGTCTGACCTGGAGTGGTTGCACCTGTTAGCATCTCATCTATAGGTAAAATAGAACTGTTTAAATATTATTATTATTAGATATAATACTTGATACATATTACTGAATTAATTGTATTTAGAATAGTTACATGAAGCTATAATTCTTCACTAAAGATTATTATTAGTTACTTGGAATCATATTAGTGAGCAAACAAATGGCTATTATTTGATAAAAATGATTACTGGAAACCATATAATTATTAGAATTAGATAGGAATACATGAAACCATATAATTATTAGAATTAGAAATATATGAAACCTTATAATTATCAGAATTAGAAATACATGAAACTATACAACTATGTGCAATTTATTTTTATTTGATGGGAATACTTGGTATCATTTAACTGTGTGCAAAAAATCCTTTAGAAACAACTACACAAAAAAAATTATCATCTAGGCTTGAAATAACTCTAGACAAGTTGACATGCCATTAAAATCAATCTTTAAAATACTTTTTACTATCATTATTCTTTATATGCAAAGACAATTGGTGTTCCTATATGCATCAAGCTATTGGTTAAAGGAATAAAACCAATGATTCTTTTTTGTTTGTTTTTGATTTTAATTTTTTTAAAAGTATTTTTGATGGATCTGTTGTTTACAAAGTTGATTAAAAAAATTTCAAATAACATTTCATGGAATTAGTCTTGTCTTTTGTAAAAGTAATTAATTAGTCCTAACTTGTGGGGTTAATTAGTGCTCATTTATTTGATGAAAACTTTAAAATCAATTTGGAATTTTGGCATGAATGGGGTATCTAAAAGAAGTCAATTTTGCCTTGAAACTTGGCCTATATGCTTTACTGCTTTCACTGAGAGCTTAATTTTAGTAGTAGTAGTATGTTTTTAGGTGGGGAGTAGCTAATGTGCTGGACTGTGACATTGTAGTGAGTGAGTTTAAATTCCAGTTTCACTATTATGTTCACTTTCAGACTAATACCCTTGGGAAAGGGGGGGTGTCCTCGTGGTGTAATGGTTAAATCGATGGACTGCGGACTCGTAGTATGCGAGTTCGTACTCCAGTCGCGCTATTGCGTTCACTTTCAGGCTAATACCCTTGGGAAAGGTATGAACCCCCTTATCCTCCCAGCTATCGGTTAAATAGTACCACTACTGTTCTTCTAGGAGAATGGCTTTGGCATTAAATAACCTAAAAAGAGTTGATATGCCATTAAACAAAGAAACCTTGGGAAAGGCTGCCCAGTCGGCTGGGGCTGTAGAATACTCTGATTGCACCTGTGCAGAGGGGTAGGACCCGTCCCCAATGAGTGTCCTGGATATAACACTAAACAATCTGGTGGTGAGGTTCCAGTGATGCTGGGGCTTTGGGGAATGCAGAGCACCCATTTGTTGCCATTGCTCCCCAGTCCACTCTGGCCCGGAGTAGTAGCACCTGATAGGGCCCTATCTATGGGTTAAATAGAACTAACGACATACTTATGCTAAATGGAATTATTTGACTAAACTGAATAGCTTGAAATAGAAATGTTTTTGACAATTAAACTGTATTTACATTTAAACTGCATGCTTATGCTTAACTGAATTGTTTGAAATTGAACTGTTTTTGACATTGAAACTCTACTTACACTAAATTGAATTGTTTAATATAGAACTGTTTTGACATTTAACTGTGTAGACAAAATCTGTACTTATACTAAACTGAATTAGCTTGAAATAGAAATGTTTTTGACAATTAAACTGTGTACTCATGCTAAACTGAATTGTTTGGAATAGAACTGACTATTTGGATAAAAATAACCTACAAAAGTTGATATGCCATAAAACCCAAACAACCAACCAACTAAACTTGGGAAAGGTATGAATCCTCCTGCTCCCCACCAAATAAATAGTGTCACTACTGTTCTTCTATAGGGATGGCTTTGGCATTAAATAACCCAAAAGGTTGATATGCCATTAAACAAAGAAACTAGACTTATAGTATTCACTTACTGAACCCCTCCACCATATGTATGATGGGAAAACAAGGTTAAGCAGAGTCCAGATATTTGTTGCCCGCCTCACCGAACGAGTGAGTGTAGCACAAGGCAGAGATTTTGGTGGGTTCAGGTGCAGGGCCATAACACAGATATGCTAGCCAAGCCCAGAAATGCCTCTGGCTCCATAGGCATTACCCTAAAAAGAGGTGCCTCAGGTGTCATGTGATAAACCTAGCCCCTTTAAAGAGGGTTAGAATCTTGGAGAGATGGCCACCTGTGGTTTGAGGAAATGGGTCAGTCTCTCCTGTGAGTTACTCAGCAATCCCATCAAGTAGTCTTGACTGACTATGACCCACTACCACAACAACCAATCCCAAAACAACTGTGTACCAAAAATGGCTGGTCAGAAAAGGTCATATAAAAAGGGGTACACAAAGGGATTAAGCAGAGTACAGCTGGTTGAATTCAGAATTTTTTATAACTGTGGGGAGTAGGGATGGATAGAACAGTTTTGTCCAGGATTTGAATAAGGGTCACTCATTCCATTTCCAAAGATGATAACTGTTCCACTAAGTGTACATCCTTAATAAATAACTAAAAAAAGATGACAGAAAATACTTGTCAGAATTAAAAATAATAATTAATCGCTTTAAAATTGTTTTTAAAGGTTACTTAAAACAAATAAATCACTAAACTGCTATTTTAATTAAATGTACTATTCTTTTTTCTAGTTTTCCATTTGTATCATTTTTTTTTTCTTCAGGATTTGAACTTTGGTTGCTGATTCTATTTCTTATGTCGGTAAATGTTATGCTAAGTATGCCTCCTATTATTAAGCATTATTACTTGTAATATTCCATTTGCTTACAATTTTAAAATACTTTAGGAACAAATAGCTTTAGTAATAAATTTGCATTTCAAATTCTTTCATTGTTATTTATTATTTGAGATACAAATTGAAAAGTTTGATTTTATATCAATAATAATGGGGCACTTCCTCTTGTGTAAAGGTTAGCGTATTGGTTTGTAGGTCATTACTACTGAAATTGATTCTCACTGGGTGGCTTTTGATTATTGACCTTGTGTGAAACTAAGCTTAGTAAATTAATATATTTATCGTTATAGCATCTCATAATTAATTACTTTAACTCTCTTGCCATCCCTCTTGGGGGTCATCTAAATGGCACTAAGTATCCACACAGAGCTGATGAATATAAACTTTTTGCTAGTTGACCAACATTGGTGTGTCCATGTGTTGGAGCCATAGAAGAATGTCACTTATGAGTTCATCCTTCTAGCTGTGCCTAGCATCTCTTGTTCAACTTTCTTGGATGGTTTGAGAGATGGGTTGTAAGTGGCTGTACAACTACTGTTTGATTAGTTGTTGGGATCCACTCAAAACATTGTTTATTTGATGTTTCTTTTATTACCAGATTCTCTCAACTTTATTTACTGGCAGCATTCTTGATTTTGTTAGTTAAAACAAAATTTCATTTATTTATTTATTTTCTCTTTGAGCCTTAATATTTTTTGTTTTTAACCAGCAAAGTTTTACATCCCATCCATTAAAGTAAATTTTTTTGTCTGTTCAATCTCAAATTACTTTTTTTTTACTCTTGCTTAAGTCACATTCAGCAGTCATTAAGCTCAAGTCACATCTTATTTAATTTGTGGAATTTTATTTGTTATCTATCTTGAAAAAGTATAATGATTGGGGTGAAGGCTTGCGCAGATCTCACTCTATCAATATTAATTTGTAAATTGTATTAAAAATTGCTTCATTATCTTAGTGCATTAACATTATAGTAAGATCTTTGATAGAGTACTCTAATATGTAATAAGATATTTTTTATTTTTTTAATTCTTTTATTTTTTATTTTAAAGGTGTGCTTTATTTTTTATTTTAAAGGTGTGCTTAATGTAATGGCTATTTTTGTAGGAAATGGAATCAATTACCTGAGTTCAAATTCTGGATGAAGGCATGAATCCATCTCTCCCCCACCCCACAACTATGAAGAAATAGTAGATTGGATCAGGTTATTTAGTCTTGGTAAGACAACCAATCTAGTAGAAGAGGAAAACTAAATTCAAACTAGCAATACTCTGCTTAAAAATTGACTTTGTTTCATGTCCTACCTGTAGTGGAGGGTGTTGGGTAAATATATATTTTAACCATTGCTGCGGGAGAGAAGTAGATTCTGGGTTTTTCTAAGGGCATTAATGAAAAGTGGATGCAAACCAACTCAATTTTTCTCTCTAATAAACATTACACCACTTCCCACAAAAGTAAGATACTGAGCAAAACATTGAAAAATAAAAGATAAATGAACCACTTTTTGAAACATTTCTTTTCCTAGATATAAAACTGAATACAAAATCAGTTAGTTGACTGTATGAGCTTTTCAAAAACAATTGTATATAACAATATTAAATCTGAATTCAAACTAGTTGGACTTTGTTTACAAAAATGACCTTGTGTCTCATCCTGCTTGAGATGAAGGGATTGGGTAAATACTGTGTCATTTTTGTTGTCTTACATTAGCATATAATAATTAATGATCAATTTTTTTTGCGAGAACCCTTTTATAATCTGAAATGCAAGTATACTGGTTGATTTTCACTTGACTTGGTGATTAAAGGCAACTTTTTTTTTTTTTTGGATATCTTTCTCATGTCTCTGCTTGTTTTGTTATTGTAGACCCTCCTGTTGTATTTGTTCATGTTTAATTCTTTCTAGTATGTCTCATTGAAAAAAAGTAAACACTATTATAATGGTTTGGGGGTCAGGGAGTTCTTATTTTCTCTCCTTCATGAAAAACATTTTGAATAAGGTAAAGAGAAATGATCTTGTTTGTATAATGTGCACTGCTGCCTTTGCAAATTCCAATGATATAATTACCTGCTTTACACTATGGCATATTCATTTGCAAATGAACATATTTGAATGCATTTGCTCAGTGGAAAATGATTGATCCTTCCAAAAAGAGAACAACACTTGATCTACGGGTATACATTAGTTATAGAAGTTTGTTTTATGGCTGAGGTTGTAGCATATCTCTCTGTCATGATCTGGGTATGACACTAAACTGCATCTGGTGGTGAGGTTCCTGTTCTGCAGATCTGGAGAGTTAGGAGTCATCCAGTCATTGTGATTACTTCCAGATCAGCCCTGACTTGGAGGGGTAGTACCTGTTAGACTTATCTATAGGTCAACTACATCTGTTTGGAAATTATTAGTATCAGATAGGAATATTTGAGAGCATATAACAGTGTGAAAATTGTTTGTCTTAAGAATGCTTACTTGAAGCTATAATTGTCTATTGTTATTATCATTATTATAATTTTGTTTCTTGTGAGTTTTTCACACCAATTTTATTTGGTGGTCATTCACTGAAGTCTTGAGTGACAGCAAGTCTCCTCAGGTCTCCAGAACTTTTCTAAGTATTGTAGCTGATCTTGACAGTGTTGTGGTTTAGATGGTTTTGATTCTTTCTCTGATCTCCAATTCCCTCAGTCTCTTTTCCGGGTCTTTGTGAACCACTCCAAGGGCACCAACTATTATTGCTATCACCTTTCAGTTCTGCAGTTTTCCCAATTCTCTTGCAAGATCCAAGTATTTGCTATCTTTTCACTTCCTTTTATTTTTGCTCTATGGTCTAATGGAATGGCAAAATCCATTTGATGGCTTAATTGATACTAGGTCTGGTCTTCGGATTAGGATTGGATGTTCTGTTAGTATCTCAAAGTTCCAGATTATTATTATTATTATCATCATCAGTTGCTTGAAATATTTGAAATCATATGACAATAGGAAAATTTGTTTGAAGAATTATTTCTTGCAACTATAATTATTTATAAATTATTATCGTTCTTAGTTACTGGAAACCATAGAATTGCTTGTGAAAACAAAGGCTGAATACAGTGTTAAATTAACCCAACAAGTGCTGTCATGCTGTAAAAATGATTGAACCCGCCAACCACGTGTGCCAGTTGTTGGTATTTATATTATTTATTGCATTGGTAGCTAGGTCTTTGCTGGTTGCAAGATAAATGCAACATTTTCTTGCCTTATGTGAACTTGTGCCAGACTTGAATTTTTAAATAGATTTTTATCGTTTATCATCTCTGTTGAATTCCCTTGTTACATGAAGAAACAAGTTTTTAATTAGCCCTGTTATAGGTAAAAAATGTTTATTTTCTGTCTTCAGTTTTGAAAGGTTTCCGTTCAATATTATTAATGAGCTGCTAGTCTGTGGAAGCAGCTTATCAAATGTAGAGGATGAATGAAATAAAAAAGATACCAAAAAAATGTACTTATTCTCCTTTATTTCTGGAGGGATTATCTTCAATCTTATTCCAAGTCTTTCCTTTTATGTGAATATACTCGTGATGTTTAATAGCTTGCCAATATTTTCAAAGTTTAAAGGTCATGGTTTTATTACTCACTTTTTTATGTTAATGATGTAGAATGGTGTTGATAACTTAAAGCATTGTACCCTTAAAAAATGACTGAATTATTTTAGGATTACTCCTCCTTCTGAGGATAAGAGTGTTATATCTTTGCACTCTTCTCAGAATTATTTTTGTTCCTTTGCATTTTTACTTTGGATCAGACTGTAGTGGTTGATATGCCATAAAACCAAACCAAACAGACTGTTGTATCTGCATTCATGAAAATCTGACTTAATTTAAAGACCCGTGTACTTGTTGGGTTCCAATTGTAACAGTGGCCCTTACTGATATTGATGCTTCTATTTAAGGAGTGAAGGATTTTGATGAGCATTTCATAGTTATCTCTGTTATATTAAGAATTTGGATGATCAATAAAAATGTTTAATATTTCACTTGCAAATTATATTGGAGATTGTTTTAAGTTAGACTATTTTAAGTTTATTGTTCTAATAAAAAATCTTAGGCTGTTTTTGCTAGGTTATATATATATATATATATATATATATATATATATATATATATATATATATAGTAGAGGTTTATGGTTCTCAATAGCTCATTTGGTGAGTTAATGGAGGACCAAATATTGCAGTATTTTAAAATAGTGCTCAATATCAATGATAGAGCTTTTATACATATAGAAATATATATATATATATATATATATATATATATATATATATACGATAAAAGTAATACGGGAATTTGAACAGATCCAGAAGAAAATATATAGACATAAACTATCTATTATGTTTAATGAAATTTGCATATATATATATATATATATATATATATATATTACTAAGCCGTAGTACTCTCATTTTGCTGTAACATTTTTTTTTAAGACAGGGTTTTGATTTGCATTCATGCAAAAAGCCAACAAATACAACTCCGATTTTGATTTTAGACTTTTGTATACAAATACCTACGCCCCAGTAGAACCTGAGTGATGCTTTCTGAAATAAAAAGACTGTTGCTATGTATTTGCATATGTATATGTGAGTGTTTTTGTTTTCATTATAGTCATCACAAAACAATTTGCTCTGAATTTTCATTTTAGAAGTTCTCTTTTTGTTATACACAAATCTATTGCTTATATGAAAATAAAACAATAAAGTTACAAATGAATTACACAGAACAGTTATTTATTAAAACCTGCTTTTTAAATTATCATGCAAATTAGATATCTATGACTGTGATTAATGCCATTGTACATTAATATTAATGATTTAACATGATGTAAGCTGGGTACAGAAACATAGAAATTTGCATTTATTCATATGAGGATCTTTTAAAAAGTTCTAAGCCTCACCCTGATTTTATATTTGCTTCACACCTTTGTATTAGCCTCACCTGTGCATAAATTTAGACAGAAATCTGAATTAGTTTTTTAGTTGTATCAAAAGTGGTTGCATGTTGCCAGAAAAAGATGTTCAACTATAGCTCTTCTCCCTGAGTGAGGATTAGAACTTTTTCGTGGACCCTCATATATATGAAAGCATGTTTGATTAAATAATAAAGACATTTTGTCTATTTAATTTTATTAAGATCCTTTCAAGTTTCTTGACAAGTGTTTTGGTTTTAGGTTGGAATTGGTTGATGAATTTACTGACATTGTCCCGAGCGCTTTGAGACCTTTCATAGGCCATCTTCAGGGATTGTTTGCATGTGTAAAGAGTTTTTTGGGGTTTTTTTTCGAGAAAGTTTTTAGGTTTTTATATCATTGCAAAAATTATTGAAACGCAAAGTTGGATTAAACTGAAGTCCTATATATAAAAACAAAAAAACCTAGAATTAAGAGAATTAACTTTGAAAATAGCGTCAATGTTTTGAAATGCCTTTAGTCCTTTTTTTTTCTTCTTAATCTATTTCTCTTGATAATATTCTATTTCCACTGATAGTGTTCTGTTTTAAATTCGATATCATCTGGCATCTCAGTTTAATTCAACATTGTGTTTTCATAATTTTTACAATGTTATTAAAACCTAAAAACTTAAAACAAAACAAAAAAAAAACAGTCTTTACTCATGCAAACAACCCCTGATGATGGCCTGTGAAAGGTCCAAAAGTGCTCAGGACAGTTTTAGCAAATTCATCAACCAATTCCAACCTAAAACCAAAACACTTGATAGGAAACTTGAAAGGATCTTAATAAAATTAAAGACAAAATGTGTCTTTATTATTTAATCAAACATACTTAAATGAAAGACTGCTGCCCAACCACACACACACACATCTATCTATCTATCTATCTATCTATCTATCTATCTATCTATCTATCTATCTATCTATCTATCTGTGTGTGTGAAAATTTTAGTAATTTCTTGATAGACAAAATATACAAATGAAAAGATTTATTTCGAAGACTGTAAAATGAAATACTTCCTAAAAAAAACAGAACAAAAAAACAGATGGATGAAATATATATATATATATATATATATATATATATATTTATTTCATTTCTTTTGGTAGAGATACTACAGTGATTCTAGGAGTTAAAGTTAGAAAAAGAAGGAAATAAACAGAAAAAGTCACATTCTACATTATTTAGACAGATTCTCTTAAAACCATATGAGCAAATTATGTCTTTATAGCTCCCAAACCATCATTTTTCATTTTCTTAATGGGAGAATGGCATCTCTTGTAAAAGAATATTTTTAAAGTGAAACACATCAAATATAGTTTGGCATGTGTGATTCAGCATTCTGTTTACAGCATTCTTTGGGGTCAAATTCATGTTGAAGTAACCCTGATAGAAAAAAGTCCCTTGGAATGTTAAGTGCAGTGTCTATCTAAGCTGTTAACTCCTCTTTTTTTTTTTAGTTACTAACATTAAATGAGACTGAAGCTTTGAAGGATAAAACCTATTAAATAAATGTTAAATATTGTTTCAGTCCTTTTTGGATTTTAGTGTAAATATTTACATTATCAGTATATTATATTTTCAAATAAAATGTTTGAATGATTTTGTGTCTGTAATAGTACACTCATATCAGATGTAGCTTACTATACTGGGTATCCTGTATCAATACACTTGATGCCATTCAAAATATATAAATACTCAAATGAGAATTATGATAAAGCTGATTTGATATGTATATATACAAACAAAACGTGAGAATATTCTCAAGTTTTGTTTGTATATATACATATCAAATCAGCTTTATCATAATTCTCACTTGAGTATTTATATATTTTGAATGGCATCAAATGTATTGATACAGGATACCCAGTATAGTAAGCTATTCATATAAATCATTCTGAAATATTAAAAATAAAAGAAATATTCAAAGAGTACTTTTTAAGGAGGTGGTGGTAATTTATATATTAAATCTATAAAAATTGGATTCTATTGCTTGAGAAGTCAAAAATCTAAATTTTATATATATTCATCCTTGTTTCTTTTCTTTCTGAAACTTTTATCCTTTTGTCATCTTCCTCTTATTTCGCTTGTTTCTTTCACCCACCTCACCAACTGGGCTTAGTAATCTATAATTGTATCTCCTGCAGAGGGGTATGACATCCCCTTAAAAATGGGACTGTCTTGGATATGATACTAAATTTCATCTCATAAGACTGGGAATTTAGAGTAGCCCTTCATTGCCAATTCTCTCAGGTCTACTCAGACCCAGAGGGTTATACCTGTTAGCCCCCCACCCACTGTTAAATAGAACTGTTTTACTAAAAATGTAAAAGTAAATGTACAATGAATGTGATTCTCTAACAGGCATTAATTAACCATAGATGGGTTGACATGCCATGAAAATCAATCAATCCTTTCAATTACAATTGTTCTAAAAAAAATTATTTCAAAAATTCATTTTAATCTATTGATTTATTTATCTAATTTCAAGTTATTTTTGCAAGATGTTTCTTTTAAAAACATTTAAAAATCTTCGAGTATCTCTTTGTAAAACTTCCCTAATGAAGTTTAATAGCTACCAAAGCATTTTCAGGTGTCACTTTTCTTGTTCTTAATTATGATAAACACAGATACAATTAGTCAAATATATTTAATGGTGTTTTGATTGGTAAAATATTTATGGGACAAAGCATAAGTAGTATTTAAGAATTTTTTCAAGAAAAAGTAGGTATCTCAAACAATTTGCTAGAAGCTATGTTACTGTAAGACATAAGTAATTGTAACAGAAAGTTAAATTTTCCTTCTGTTAGACCAATTGCCATACCAAGGTTAAATAGCCCAATCTGGCTTACTATTTACCTATAGCTGGGAGGAGAATGTTTATGCTTTTCCCTAGTGTGTTAGTGCTATGCAAAAGAAAAACATCATCATCCAGGATTTGAACTTGATCCATGATTATTCAGTGTACATTTTCAACTGATTATAAAATTGTAAAATAATGAGCTTTTAATGTAAGTTGTGTATTCTTGTCTTATGTATACCAGTATTTCAGCTAGTATTTTATACATATGTATATATAAATTTTTGTTATTTCTATTTAAAAAAATTCTTTTTTTTACTTAATGATTTCATAACAAAATTCTTTTGATTTTTTTTTACTTTCTTCCTGAAACTCTTATATTTGTTGATAACTTCTCAATATGTTCTATTTCTTCTGGTTCTGAAAAAACCATCTGGTTTTCCATTAAAATCCTGAAAAATAAGTTAACAGAAAAAACTAAACTTCTCTTAGGAACTGTCTACATCTTTTGATGTGAGGAAATCTGTTTTTCTTTTGTATATTTTCTCACTTGTAGATGTTTAAATACTTAGATTCATGTGAGTCAATTGAAGTATTGGCTAGCCTATGGAATGCTGTTGCCTCAAGAAATATTTATTAATAAGGAAGCTATGCATCTTTTTGATGACTAGTTCTTAAAAAGTCTTTTTTTGTGAGATGATTAGAATTTGCCTTGTCATCATTTTTATCCTCTCAGTGTTTGGCAATATTTTCTCATGATACTCTAATTAATGACTCCCTCCTGAGAATTCAAAGATTCCGAAATATTAACATGCTGTCAAGAATTTTTTTTCATCTCTAAGTGATAGAAATTTGCGTTAAATCAAAAAAATGAAATTTGCAGCTTATCTGTACACTTTTGTTCTCTTCTTTTTGATTGGGAAATAGGACTTTGGCATCATTTATCCTGGTCTTTTGCTATTCTTTCTACTTCCCTCAATGATTGGATTTACCCACCCCCTCGACCACAAACAGGATGTGACAGTCAAATTCTTAGTGGAGTATGTCTGGTTTAAATTCAGTGTTTCTTTTCTCTTAGACTGGTTTCTTCACCAAAGCTTAAGAACACTGTCTGCCCTACTATTTATCCATAGCTAAAGGTAGAAGAGATGGATTCATGCCTTTCTCAAGAGCATTACTTCAAAGTGAAATGCAAACAGTCTCAACTTGGGTCACTGATTCCATTTTCTACGACAGCAGCTATGCTAAGCTTGTTTCCAATGTTAAATTTGTTTGTTTCAGCTTTTGCCTTGAGCTGTTTTTATACCAGGTGTTTTCTGGCTGTGTAGACTTTTACTTTTAAAATGGTGTTTATCTTGATGCTACCCTTGATATCCTGTATTAGTCTATTCTTAGTGGATGGACTTGCTATTTTGTTTTATTTTAGGTTTCATTATAAGAAACACCCTATTGCAACCACTTCTTTGCTACAGCTCCTCATTTAAAATTTTGTTGGGCCAGAAGATAAAGTAGATTTTTGTTTATGTCTGCTTTTACCATTTTCTGATATTCTGACCCATACTTTTGGAAAAACTGGAGAGTTGAATCTTAGTTCTATGACTGCATTTAAGTGTAAAGTACTTTAAAAGTTTTGCATTGTTTTAATATAACCTTTTTAAGAGTTTTTCATGATTAGTCTTGAGATATTCAAGTTGTTTAATGATAAGAGCACAATATTCTGTTATTATCTTGCCTTTTGAAAGCACTATTCCATTTAAATCCATATGGACCAATCAGATAGGTCTTTTTGTTTAAAAACTTTTTCTTTTGTAAGTGTAGTCAAATTTTCCTACTGCTTTGATAGTTTTGGGTTCTTTTTAATTTTGAATAGCTGATACAATTTTTCGTTTATTGTTGAGGTATCATCCCTATTTTTGATACTCAATGGACTCTTCCAATAAGGATATAATATTTGACTGTAATCCACTCAGAGAATTGGTAGTAAGAGCTACACTGGTGACATTGTATTACTTGTTTTACTGTAATATATATCCTTTATTCTTCTCTCTTAATACGTGTTTGTCTTACTTATTTTATTCCCTTTCACAAGGCCATAAGGTTTATAGTTAAGTCTTACAAAAGCACATTTAGTGTAATGGTTATCCTCATAGGAAATAAAATTGTGTGACTCTAGTTCAAACCTGGACAGAACTGTTTGTGTTTCATTTTACACTAATGCCCTTGGTGAAGATGTGAATCAATAAATTCTCTTCTCAGCAATGGTAGGGCAAACTGGGTACTTTAAGCTTGGTAAGGCAACCAGTCTGGTAGAAGAAAAACTGATTTCAAACCAGCTTTACTCTACTTAAAAATTGACCTTGTATCACTTCTTGGAGAACTTGGGTATATGCATAAAAACCTTTTTTAATGAATGGTGTGACTTTTTCTATTTCTTAGTTCATCTGTCTGTCATTTTTGGTGGTAGGTGGAGTAAGAATGTAATATCTCTACACTCAGCCTGTATTAAAGTGTTACTCCTCAGCATTTTTGGTTTGGATCAGCATGTAATATCTGTACCTATTAAAATTTAATGAATCATATTAAAAATGAAAATTAAGATAATTGTCTATGTATTTATGTTTAGTTTCCTTTTCTTTTTTCAAATTTGACTTTGATGAAATAGTAAATTTTATACGTTTCATAACAATTGCATTCATCTGTGCACATATATATAAGTTTTGGAATAACTGTGGGATTTGCAGATAGTTACAGAAACTTGGGGAGCAACATTTTGATTTTAGGTAGAATGCACTGTTACTACACTCTGACCTTGAGAGTAAATATGTAAATAATCCTGTCATTTTTTTTTTTTTTTTTTTTTGTATAACCTATACTAGTTGTTTTGTAAAGATTTGACTTGTTTTCTTCAAAATGATACATGTAATAAGTTTTGTACATTTCTAATATACTGTCAGTATCATTAGTACCTCAGATATTGAAAAACCTCTGTCTTGGATAACTCATTTGTTACTATAGTAGAACTCTTTTCCTTGAAGATATCTGTTTCTCTAACAGATTACCAAAGCAACTATTTATTGCTAGGATCAGTTATCATTTTATATTAAGAGTTATAACCAAACTTGACCAATTTATCTGTCAGATTTTCTCTTTAGAATTCACTATATCAATACTTAACAATAGCCTTAAAAAAACAAAAGAAATCCTTATGTTTCCCTTGGGAATTAACTCCTTTTTCTCTATTATAACTGTAATAAGTTGGCGACCATTATTGAGGTTGACTGAAAGCGCACTTTTCAATTGCTACTACACTGAAGTGTAGGGGAAGGCGCTAGCTACTCCATTCCCATGATTGCTTCACTTACCCTTGAAAGCAAGGTGGCATCAAGTACCATTTTTTTTTTTTTTTTTTTTTTTTTTTTTTTTTTTTTTTTTTTTTGAGTCTTTGGTATGACTCGACCTGAGATTGAACCCCAGTCTCCCGGACCATTGGTGAACACTCTACTCATTAAACAACTTTAATTTTCAGGAAGGAGGCTATATTTTTAGCGGGCTGACAAAAAAAAAACAAAAGACAATGCAGTGAATTCAGAATTTTTTGGTAATTTTCCAGAAATAAAATTATCAAATTTAAATTTCTTATCACTATTGTATTTCTTTTCTTGTCAGTCTGTAACATAAACAAAAACTGGCATTGATTGCTTTTTTATTTTTATTGTTGCAATATTTTGGATGATTTATGTTCTGGGTTACCTTAGGTGTGTACTCTCTGTATGAAGAGCATGTATTTTTTTAATTTTTTATTTTATTTTTTTTTCAATCTTTATTTTCCTCTTGTTTATATTGGTTTTAAATCTTGGTTACTATATGGGAATTACATGATGCTGCTGCATGCTGTTCTGAATATATCCTGGAAGCAGCACTTCACAAAACAACAGCTGTATAGATACTGATTATTTGTGAGATGGGAGGTAAGACGAGCAGCATATGCTGGGCATTGCTAAAGAAGCAGGGACAAACTCCTACACATGGATACACCAGTGTTTGCTGACCAACAAGGACTTACTTTTTTGAACTCTGTGTGGACACTGGATGCAGTCTAGAAGACCTATAGAGAGTGATGGCTGATAGGAATGGATGGTGAGAGAGAATCAAGGGAATCCATGCTATTAGCACTTGATGATTAACAGTCTTCATTTCAATTTTCTATAAAAAGGTTATCTACTCATTTTTAGAGGTCTGACAAAAGAAATAATGCTGTGAATTCAGGAATTGTATATAATACCTTCCCACTCCACACAAAAAACTAGTAAATTTAGATTTTTAATTATTACTGTATTTCCTTTCTTATCAAGTCTATAGCCTAAACAAAAACTGGCACTGATTGATCTTTTTATTTTTCTTCTTGTTAATGTTTTTTGATTGATCTATTCTCTGGGTTACTTTAGATGTACACTCCACATGGAGAGAGAGAGAGTTGGGTATAAGAATGTAGTATCTGTACAATCTCAGTGAGAGACTTTTTTTTTTTTTTTTTTCTTTTAATCTTTCTTTGTTTATATTGGTTTGAAATCTTGGATCACGCACAATCAAATCGTTATGCCAAAGAAAGCCTCAAGAATCGATTATTTGAAATGTGGTAACAACTAAACACTGAGATCAATAGTCTAAACAGCTCTTCAAACGATGTTGACTAATTTCAAATTTACTTACAACTCTGCTTGAATTTTTGCACCAATCCTATCTTGTGGCACTTACTGGAAATCAAGTGACAGCAGATCTCTTCAGTAATCTAGCTGATTTTTTTAAATTGGTATGTTTAATGTAATGTATCATAAGAAAATGAATTGTCCACCTAAGTTAAAATCTTGGACGAGGCAGTTTGTATTCCATATTCTGCTAATGCTTTTGGGAAAGGCCTTATCTGTTCAACTTTTCAGTTACACAGTAGGGCAGATGTGGTTCTTTTACTTTGGTAAGTCTAAGAAAAGGAAAACTCTGAATTCAAATCAGCTATACTCAGCTTAAAAACTGACCTTGTGTCACATCCTGTCTGTGGCAGAGGAGTTTCAGCTGAATTTGGAAATTTTTTTGACTTTCCAAAAATTCTTATTTTCTTGCAAGATTCTTTGGAACTGTTCCAAGCTCTTCTATAATGATGGGTACTATTGCTTTCTTCATGTTCTTTGGTAACATCTAGATATTTTTCCATTCCTTCACTCATTGTTTTGTTCTGTGACCAGTTGGAACAGAAACATCCATCATCTGACTCTCCTCCCTTTACTTGACTACATCTGGTCTGTGTGGAAGTTACTTTTATAATATAAGTATTTAAAGATTATAATTGGTGAACTCCATCTACTGCCTCTGTAGACTTGGTTCCCTCACAAAGAGAAAAAACACAATAAAATCTTCAGTAGCTGGAAGAGTTAAGTCTTTTTAAAACTGGTAAAAAAAATTTTGTGAGTTTCAACTATTTTACCTAATTTTGAGAGTTTGGAGTACCTCCCTTTCATTGCCATTACTCCTAAGTCCACTCTGACACAGAGTAGTAGTACCTGTTAGAGTCCTATCTATGAGTCAAATAAATCTGTTAATAAATTATTTGTATTTGATATGAACACTTGATTCCATATAACTGTGTAAATTATTTGTATCAAGAATAGTTTTTTTTAAAGCTATAATTGTTTGGTAAGAATTATTATTCATTACGTGAAACCATATAACTGTATGGAAACAAATGACTATTATTAAGGAGAAATAATTTTTGGAATCGTATAATTGTTAGTATTAGATTGGAATACTTGATATCATTAAACTCTGCAAAAAGCTACACAAAAATGTAAACAAATGTACACTGAATGTGATTCCTTTATGTGAAATAACTCTAGACAGATAAGGTGACATATCATTAAAATCCATCCATCAATTTTACCTAGCAATTTTGGGAGGATATTTTTCTCCAAGAATTCAAACATGAAAATGAAACTTCATAACAGATTAGTTTATTATTCTATTCTTTACAACACTTTGAACTTCCTCATTTGATGTCTACATTCTTATATGAATTTTTTTATAGTCCTATTAATCAAAATACACCAACTACTGCACTGTTTACAAGTCAATTGTAATTTGTACAAATTACACTTTTCAACTTTGTTTGGATGTCACTATAAACTTTGAATTAAATTTATGTGTGCACTCTATATGTGATGGAAATTTAAACAGATCAGGTCCAAAGCCTGCAGAGGGCTTATACTATCAGCCAAATAAATCTGACTAGAAGAGCTTTCCAAACTGTATAGAGACACTTTAGTGTCATGAAATTAAGTCTAGTCTGATCAACTTTTTTTAATTATTACTTTATATTATATCCATAAATGTAACTATTATAACTACCAATATGAGGGAGCTATATTTAAAATGAAAAAAAAAATTAATGGTCTGAACAATTACATTCTCTTTTTGACTCTCTGTTCATAAAACAAGAGCTTCTTAGCCAATGTTTTGACCATCAAACAGCCAATAAATGAATTTTAAAAAATGTATAAGAATATTCTTTTCATTTACCTGGAAAAGAATATGCTGGAAAATTCAAATCAGGAATTTCATTTTAATATTTTAAGTGAATCATCTCAAAGTGAAGAGACATTAAAAGTAAAAACATTATTCCAACAAATTTCTTGTTTCTCAGTTTTCTTTTCACAATATGGAGAATAAATCCACTCCAAACAATATAAGCAAATTCAGCAAACTGGCTCAAAAAGAAATGCAAGTATAAGCATGATTGGGTAAGAAAGGTGATTTACTGGGAATTTTGCAAGAGATTAATATTTGACCATGTTGACAAATGGTATGAACGAATCAAAATTTTTCCTTGAAAATGTGACTCTTTGGGACTTTGAGATACAAATGAATCACTCAATCCTGGCCCGAATGCCAGACCTTGTTTTATTTCCCAAGAGAAGAACCTGTCAACTAGTGGATTTTGCCATGCGAGCTGACTGTTGAGTGAAAGTAAAGGAAGCAAAAAGACAGCTTCTTGAATCTTGCTAGAAAGTTGGAAAAACTTAAACGTGAATGTGACAGTTATACCATTTGTTGTTGTCCTTGTACCACTCTCCAAAGGTCTGGAAAAGAGATTAGAGAAAGAATAGACCATTCAGACCACAGCACTTTTAAGACTAACTAGAATAATTAGAAGAGTCATGGGGACCTGTCACTCAGACTTCAGTTAATGATCACCAGTTAAGATTGATGTAAAGATCTGGCAAAGAATGAAGAAGAAATAGAAAAAAAAGTAATAACAGAAGACATGGTTAAGAAGAGGAAACCTGAAGACAAAACTGAAATTGATTGACTGTCTACATTGCCTAATGAATATTGTGTATGTATAAAACTTTTTCTTTCAATTAATACCATCTCCATCATTTCTACAATCCCCATAGTTTCTTGGAGTTGATGTCTATTGTCTAAACTAGAGCTTTTCAAACATTTTACATTGGTGAAATGTTTTCTAAAAATAACATTGTGACACTTTACTTAAATTTCGTTGTAAAGATAAATGTATAATTCAAAGTGTGTATTAAAAAGAATTATAAAAAGTTGATCACTTAATTTCATGCCATTCAGATTATTTGCAACACATTAAAGTGTCATCACACACATAGATGTTTTTGCTTATAGGTTGAGCCTTCCAGTTTCCTGACTTGAATTAGGTGATATGTTTAAATTTCTGTCCCACAGGATTTAAACAATTTTTTAAAAATATTTATGCTTATACCATCATTATTGTTATTGTGCTGGACAATTTAGTCACTTTTTTCTGTGCTCAGAGGGCCCTCAATATAAAAAGATGACCTTGTATTGAATCTGCTCTCATGGGTAGGTAGATAAATTGCATCATTACTACTTCAACTACTGCCACCACTACCGAGTATAGATCTGCATGTTCCTTGGGTATTGTTGATTTTATAAGTACAAAAATTGGGTTGAGAGAGTAAAGGAAGTTTTTTTTTTCTTCTTCAAAGATGATCAATTATCTAAAGATCCTGTACAGCCAGTAACTTGAAGAAGAAAGACTTTCAAGGGCACTTTAAACACAAGTTTGGTTTCCTTGTTTAATGGCATATCAACTTTTGTGGAATATTTAATGCCACAACTATCCTTGCAGGATTGTAGTAGTGCTATTTAACCCGTAGCTGGCAGATCAGACAAGGGATTCATACTTTTCCCAAGGGTATTAGTCTGAAAGTGAACGTAATAATGCAACTGGAATTCAAACTCTCTTACAATGATGTTACAGTCGAGCATGCCAATATGTCATAAGGATTCCCTCTTAAACATAGGAACCTTTTGAATTCTATCAATATGAATTATAGTGAGGATCTAAATCATTTAACTTGGATAACCTGTACTTTCTAACCATGGCCCAGTTGGCTGGGGCTGCAGAATACACCAACTGCATCTCTGCAGAGAGTAAGACTTCCCCAACAAATGTCCTCGATATGATACTAAATAATCTGATGGTGAGGCTGCAGTAATACTGGAGCTTTGGGGAATGCAGAGAACCCATTCATTGCCATCACTGCCAGGTCCACTGTGGTAGCACCTGATAGGGTCCTATCTATAGGTCAAATAAAACTAAACTGTGTACTTATGCTAAACTGAGTTGTTTGAAATAGAACTGTTCATTCATTTAACTGTGGGTAAACAAATGACTCATGTTTGATTGAATTGTTAGTTATAAATAGCAATACTTGAAAACATAAAACTGTGTGCAACCAAATGATTATTTGAAAAAAGAATTGTTCGTATTAGATAAAAAACTAGTGAAACCATTTAACTGTAAAAAAAAATAAATAAAAACTCAGGCTTGTTTAAAAAAAGTTAGCTACAAAATCTGTATAGTAATCATATATTTAATATATATGTATAAAAAAGATTTGGCATTAAATAACCTACAATGGTTGATGTGCCATAAAACCAAACCAACTCTCTAGCAATATTGCCTGTTATTCAGTGTTATAAATTTGCTAGTTAAGTTTTGTTATTAAAAACAAAAAGTCCTTGTTACACTAAGCCAAAGCAAAGACAGAAATCCCTGTGAAATTGTCCCCTCCCATGCTGAGTCATCAGATGGGGGAAGCAGGTGGTTATTAGCCTCCAGCAAGTTTGTTGATATTAGGATTGGTATTTATGAGTCAGAATGTGCTCAACCATCCCTCCCACCTCCTCTTCTTTCTCTGTTGAAGAATTGGGCAGAGTGAGAAGTAAAGAAGGAAGCCAGGCCCAACTTTGCCCCAGTGGACCACTTCCTCTTTCTCTTTTGCATACTACTATGCTGTTTTGTAATGTTCTGGAGAGAGAGAGAGAGAGAGAGAGAGAGAGAGAGAGAGAGAGAGAGAGAGAGCGAGCACTTTTCCCCCTACCATTCTCTGTTTTTATTCATGAAGTACATTTATGGTGATACAATTTACTTGTGTGACTGTCTGTGACTCTTTATCTAGTAGATCTTGTGTAGACTCAACTGTGTCCACATCAGTTTAAGAAAACTGGTTTTAGTAATTTTCTTCATGCATTATTAGTCAGTAGTGGGCATATAAATTTTTCTGTCCTTTGGTGTTTTTCTTTTTAAGTGTTGTTTGAATTAAGAATAATACTTTTAAAGCTTCTGAGTTTCTATGCTCATAACATTGTTCTATATTGTAATTCTAATTTTTATGATCATGCAGTTTTACATAAATTATTTTTACTTTTGTTATGAAGCTATTTCTGTCTAATGCAACCATTATATAAATATTACTTGCATATTTTGATGTGAGTATAAGTAAAGAAAAATTAAATAAAAATTTAAACTGCTATCTTTTATTTGTTTAATAAATAAGTTGTACAGGATTAGAATGTAGTATCTATTATTCCATCAGCTTTTAGAATGTTAAAAATTCCTGTTTAACATTTGTTTTCTCACTGACAAATTAACATTTTATTTAAATAGAATTATTTTTTACTAAAGTGTGTGTGTGTGTATGTATGTGTGTGTGTGTGCACGTGCGTGCATTCTTGTGTAAAATCTACCCTTGTTGGGGGTTTAGAATGTATAGATTATATCCTCTCTAGAGGTTTTAGACCCCCTCAAAAAGGTGTCCTGAGAACGACACAAAACTGAATCTGATGGTGAGGTTACACTTCTGGAGCTCTGAGAAATGTGGAGTACCTCTTCATTATCATTACTCCCAGATCAACTCTGATCCAGATTGGTCGTACCTATTAGTTTCATTTGTCAAATAGAACTGTTCATTCATTTACTAGTATTATTATAATTATTATTATTATTAGTTATTTGAAACCATTCAACTGTATGCAAATCATTTTTACATAGGCAGACTTGATAAATAGAATTAATAATGTTAAATAACAATGCTTGAAACCATTTAACAGGGAGTAAATAAATGAGTTCCAACAATTTGTTTAAAAATTAAGTTACCTACCAACTAATCTTACAGATCATTTATATATGATTCATATATAGTTTAGCATTAAATAACCTAGAAGTGTTGATATGCCATAAAACACCAACCAACCTTTATTGCTATTACTTCCAGGTTCATTCTGATCCAGAGTGGTAGAACCTGTTATGGTCCTATCTATGGGTCAAATAGTTTGCAAATTATTTGAATTTGATAGGAATATTTGATAAATAACTGTATGCAGAAAAATTCTTAAGAAACTACCCAAAATATATAAATATTAAGTATACAATGTATGCAATACCATAATATCTCAGCATAAAATAGACAGTTGACAAGCTATTAAAATCAATCATTGTATAAAATGATAATGTAGTTTCATATGTGGAATAAAACTTAGTTCATGTGTTAAATAGCTTTTGAAAGTACATTTTAGTTTTCAAAACATTTTCTTTTAACCAAGATATGTTGTTTAGATATCTTGTCTGCTATTTTATTTATCTTTTTGTAAATTTTTTGATATTTTGAATTAAGGCTCTAATGAGCTCTTGATATTCTGTATAAAGGACATACCCTATTCGAACATAAAAATTTAAAATATATGTACTGAAAGTAAACCTTAAATAGCCATGCTGCTTAAAATTGAAGAAATTTTCATTTAGAATCTCTTGCTGTTGTAGAAAGTACAGGATGCAACAGAAATAATTCCCGCATTTCAAACAGTCACCTGTTTTTTTTTTTAAGCCTGATGAATCTGTAATTGCAACATGGGAAGCTTTTTCATGTTGTTAGAATGATGCTGTTTCAGTTAGAATTTAGAATTTTTTATTTTATTTTATTTTATTTTTTTACCTGGAACAGCATCATTCTAACATAACATAACATGAGATGAACATGAAAAGCCCTGTGTTGCTATTACAGATTCACCAGTCTTTGAAAAAAAATTCAGTAGCAAATGTACGGTGTGCACTGTCCAAGTCATGATCATATCTGAGAAAAAAAACACAAATCTAGTTTGCTATTAGCCAGATGGAGATACCAAACCTTGACAATGATAATCCAGGAAAATAATAACTTACTATGTATGTCTAAGCCATTGAAGTTTCATTAACATTTGTGGCAATAATAAAAAATAGTTAAGTTTTTTTCACTTTTTTTTGTTCAATACTGTATTCTTAAAATATATTGTGGTGTAAGAGTTTATGTATTAGTGTGTAGAAGTGTTGTCACAAATGAATAGGGTATTTATGGCTTGATGCTTTATTTAGAAAATTGGCATTAACGGTGGTCTGTGGAAGTTAAGTCCCTCAACATAACTGATATTGTGTTTGAAGAAGCTCAAAACCCACCTGACAAGACAAACCTTGACACACGTTAATGCTTGTGTCAATGCCAAACATGTTACAATGAAGCAGTTAATTGTCTCTTAATACACATTTGGAATTTTTTTGTCAGCTCATCTGAAAGGTAACATATATACTTAGCAAATGGAAAATTTGGATTGTTATATTGCCAAGGTAAAAAAAATTTTTACTAATCTATTTATTAAGGTCATTACTGATTGGTTTACACCACTGCTCATTAAACTGTTAATACTTTTGACTTAGCTTTATTATACACTGATGTACTACAGAACTCAGGGCCTAACAGATTACTATCTTGGTTAGAGTTTATCTAGTTACCTGCTGATTATGAGTTCAATCCCTAGGTTGGGTAGTGCTAGAAATCATATATTTTGGTTCAGACAAGCAGCATCTAAAGAATAAATTAACTGGGAATAACTAATTGATACATGTCTTCTAATAATATGTGCCTAGATTACTACAACAGACACTTGAAGGTTGGAGAGGATAATGGTCAAAATGTAACTATAATAACCACCAGGACACTTGGTATAGAATAACATTTTATGCTTAGTGTCTACTTTTGTAATGATAAAATTTTCCAACTGTCCACCAATATTCAAAATGCAAATCCCTTGACTGACTCAAACGTTCTCTATCTTGCATGAAACTATAAAATTGACTTTTAATTTGAGATCTTTGGGCATGATACTGCTGTGTTGGCAGACCTTTGAATATGTTGACTGTACTGTATACTCTGCAGAGGGGTAAGACACCCCCCAAGCAGCAATGTCCTCGGTATGATGTTAGCTATATCTGATGGTGAGGCTTCAGTTTTGGACAATGTAGCGTACCCTTTAATTAACATTACTCCCAGGTACACTCAGACTATGAGTAGTAGTACCTGTATGAATCTCATTTAGAGGTCAAATAGATCTGTTTCAAAATTCTTTGTATTTGATAAGACTGTGTTCCTGCTAAGAAAACTCTTAGGAATCAACTACAGAAAAAATATGAATATACAATTAACATGAATCCCTAACATATAAGAAAGGCTGACATACTGTTAAAATAATTCAGACATTGAGCCCGATGCTGGGAAAATAAATGTTGGATGACTAGTTTGATTTTTTTTTTTTTTTTTTTTTTTTTTTTTTTTTAAGAGGAAAAAGTTGGGATAATTTTTTTCTTTACCCACCAAAAGTTTTGAGTATCCATCACTGTTGAAATTCAGTTTGATTTCTTCATATCTTAGTTCTTATAGTTCATCATGATGTGTCATCAGCCTCAGCAGGAGTTTTTGTAAAATTATTAACTGTTGAGTTAACCTTAAAGTTTAAAATATCTCTAAATCATTTTTTATAATCATTTCAAGTTCAGTGAAGTGACTACTCTGCAGTTATAACATTTTTAACAGATGACAATTCAAAAAACTTATAAAATCCACTCTCCATCTCTAAGATTATGCAAAAAGAATTAATTAAAAAAAAAAAAAAAAAAATTTATGAATTAAATATTTTTGCAGTTGCTGTGTGCTGCAATTGTTCATTGAAGCTGGAAATCATTTTCATTAAATTTCTTAAAGATATCTGACAAATAAAATTCATCTAGGTCAATCTTTTTTTTAACTGTTGACAGTTCAACCACTACTTTCAAGAAATAATATGGCTGTAATATAATTCAACAAAATAAGTCTAGCATATCCAGAAAGCTAACAAGCTTCTCTATAATTAACCTTATCTTCCTACTACATCTGATGAAACATTCTATCATTTTTGGCAGTTGATTTTATCTTATTTGTTGTTCTCATTATTATTCTTAAATAGATATACCCATAAAAATTCCACACAATACTTGTATGGCAAATGATTTAAGTTATAAATAACATTCTGAGATAAATTGTTTTCTATTTTAAGATTTGGATAATTAATAACACATATACATAACAAAAATGAATTAAATATTACATAAAGATAATATGAAAAGAAAAAATCTTGAATGTAAAAAATAAAGATTCAGTTTTGTGAAGTAAAGCTCACTTTTGGAGGTAAATATATTCATCTAATTTTTGAGAAAAGATTACTCAATTTTTCAAGTTTCTTTTTCAAATCATAAAACTCATCATTATCATGATGTGCCGCTTGCATGGATTTCCCCGACCCTCTCTTGCCACCCGTCTCTATCGTCCATCGCTTCTGGCAGGTCCTCTAGGCTACATCCTGTATCAGCATAGAGCTATTGTAGATAGGTTCTAGTTGGTTGTCTAACCTTTGCTTGTCCAAGTGAGGGAGTCCACAAGAGTACATCGCTTATGAGTTCATCCTTACTTCTCCTGCCATGTCCCGCATGTCTGGTTCATCTAACTTGGATAGTTTTTGTGATGGGTGGTAGGTGGCTGTACAGCTGCTGTTTTGTCGTGTGTTGCCTCCTGGACTTGTTTAATACAACTTGCAGCATTCTCGTGTAATTGCTATCAAGCTTTTTCTCCGTACGCTTAGTTAGCATCCATGTGGTGCATTCTTATCGCGATATCTATATGACTGCTGCTTGGAAAAAACTTATTTTATTGGTCAGGTCTGACTTCTATAAGACCAATAGTCTATCGATAGCTGTCCATGCCTTTGTTTGTTGCTTGTTGACATCATTCTCAGTTGATGAGATGTTGCTTCTGAGGTAGGTGAACTTGTCCACTAGTTTCAGAGGATCACCCTTTAGAGTGGGAATGTCACCTCTTTGATTGAATCACATGTATTCTGTTTTGTCTGCGTTGACATGGAGGCCTATACCACCTGCTGCTTGTTTCAGACTATGTAGCAGAGATTCGGCTTGGGTGGCTGAATTTGCCTCAAGCGCTATGTCATTGACATAGTCTACCGACCTGTTATTTATCCATGCAGCTATATTCTTGATTTTATTTTTGAATTGTACTATTCCACCATAGTAATAATTGATAATTTTTTTAAAAACAAGATTTGAAATAAATAACATTTTAGAATGTACTGTGTTTTATCAGAGGACCATACAGATGTCATTTGATGAAGCATCATCATCTCTACTGATAAACTTGTCTAACTGCATAGGAAAAGCAATAAGTTTATATTCTAACCATTATTGCTATGCCTTATAGTATTGCTAAGAAGCATTGTTTTAGTTGAATCTCAATGTACAATTGAGATAGATTCTTTGATGGAGGATGGGCTATTATAAAAGTTACTCGACTGCTATAGCTTTTACTAATTTTTGCAATTAGTTTTAATATATTTTACATTGCAGTTAATTCATCTTTATTCTTTAGATTCTGTTTCTTGAATAATGCAATCATTGGAGGATGATTTCTTTAAATTGTTCATTCAGTTCTTGAAAATATTCTGTGGGTTTATCTTGATCTTTTGGACGTTGTATAGTAAAATGTTTATACAATCAACTTGGTTTTATTGCTTTGTTAGAAAATATCTCATGGATGTAATTAGTAGTAGATCAAATAAGACATATCTTCAGAAATTCTGATAGATACTTCTGAGCATATTGTTCTTTATATTTTTAATCATGAGTCTAATATTGTTGCATAAAATAAAAATAACACAATCATATGTTCATTACATTAAAGCTTATTGTATAGTGTGCCTTGGTTTAAGATGTCTATATAACCATTTATTACTTTATAAATTTTTTACAAAATAGGTCAGTTGATTACTATTATTATAAGTTTTTTGTAGGTTGGTTGTTTGGGTTTTATGGCATAACCTTTGTAGGTTATTTAATGCCAAATTCCTTTTTCATACAAATAATCAGTTTTATTTCAAACAATTCAGTTTAGCAGGAGTACACTGTTTAATTATCAAAAACATTTCTATTTCAAGCTATTCAGTTTAGTCAAACTTCTAATTCAAACAATTCAGTTTAGTGTAAGTACAGTTTCAATGTCAAAAACAGTTCTATATTAAGTAATTTTGTTTAGCATAAGTATGCAATTTAAATGTGAAAACAGCTCCATTTTAAACAATTCAGTTTAGCATAAATATGCAGTTTAAATGCAAAAACTGTGAACTCTTGAAACCATGGTTTAATTCTGTTTGACCCATAGATAGGACCCTTATCAGGTGTTACTACTCTGGGCCAGAGCGGATCTTGAGGCGACGGCAATGAAGGAGTACTCCGCATTTCCCAAAGCTCCAACATTACTGGAACCTCATCATCAGATTGTTTAGTGTCATATCCAGGACACTTGTTGTGTGTGTGGGGGTTATTACTCTTCTGCAGAGAAGCAGTCGGTGTATTCTACAGCCCCAGTCAACTGGGCAATAGTTTTTTTTTTTTTCTATTTATTACAGCCAATGAAATTAAGAGTTACACACATATATGGGCTTTATGATTATATATTTTTTCATTAATAGTATTACTGTTATTATTTGTGTATAATATGGCCCCCCTGACTTTGGGATATGAAAATTAGGGAAAAAAATTCTCATTTATTGTACACCTTGACTTAGAATTTATAGCAGCTAAATTTGACCTCAACTTAGCATTTCAACTTTTTGTCAGTTTGTACTGATTAAAAATAAGGATTTATAGTTTACATCATTTCTTAAAACACAAAATTTACATGGTATTTTGTGCAAACACAAGGAAATGATCTGACATAAATGCAACAAGCTTGCAGAGAAAATAAGTTCACATGAGGAGGAACAAAATTATAAACGAACACATATTCCAGTTGATATTTCTCTGTAATGGCATAAAACACATTAGTTTGGATTATAGATATAACTTACTTTTGTCATCTTGTCCTGAACATGGTAAGGCATGTGTCCAGAAAAAAAAGTTAATCGTATAGTTCTATATACTATGCACCCTTAATTTGAGAGCTGAAAAATCTGGAAAAATAGTGCATCTTATACACAAATAATTATAGTATTGTAAAATCCCGTTGAAAAAATATTTTTGTGTTGGGTGAGTTGAGAGGCAGCAAGCAAGTTAATGTTTTTATAATAATAAAAGTAAAAAAAAACAAAACACATTTTGTAGCTTTTTGATTACCTCTGAATATTTTTATCTCATCTAGTTATAAATCGTATAAGAATGTTATTCAAAGAAATCATATTAAATGCAATTGTAATAAAATAACCAAACTTGGACTTCATTGATCTTCTGTGATCAGAACATTTGAATATCATCTGCTGTTGTTATGGTACTTCTATGCTGTCAATTTCAGAAGATGAGAAAATTTTGAAAGTTGAAAGATGGGTCATATGGATCAAAGATTGGGGACTTTGGCTTTAAAAAAAAAATCTCTGTTAGTTTGAAAATGTCCTTATTTTAACATCAAGACTCATGTATAATTACATTCTTACATCATTTATAGTAGTGATTTTTCAATGGTGCACTTGGGGAGGATCTTACTTGTTTTTAAAAGTGCCGTATAAATTGAATTAGTATTCTTAATGTTACAGATGCACCCATAAGATTTTATGTGACTGTTATCTCTCCTGAATTTGATATTTTTAATTTTGCATATAATTATTCCATCTCCCTATCTAAAAGGTTAAATCTCCTATTAGTGACCAGTTCCTTCCTGGTTGTAAAGTTAGTTTACACCTTTTTTTTTTTTTACCTTTTCTTTTTCATAACTTGATTACTATAAAAATTAAATGATAAAATGTAGCAGTTTAATTAGTTACACAAATAAGCTGTTCACATTTTTACACTCTTTCATGTACTGGAAATAAATTATTTTTACATTTTTGTTCAGTGATGGAATGAATGCAGAACAATAAATTTTGAGGGAAGAGTTTAGGGCTTATAATATATTACAGGTGAAAAGTTTGTGTCTTATTTACCTCTTTGCTGATTATTATAGCTTCTATTCATTGCTTTTTATTGTCTACTTTCCTCTTCTCAACTGAGTAATTAGTTAATACTGGCACTTGGCTGGCCACAATTAGTTCATCAAGCTGGATATGCTGACTATAATCCTAATCTTAAGTTAAAAATCAATAAAGCTAACTAGAGATTGCCTGTCTCCTATTTCTGTTCTTAAATCAGAAATGATCTTTTTTTTTTTCTATTTGCTATTACAAAGCCAGCAATATGCCCTCTGGTTGTAATACTTTTGAAATGACATTTCTTGTATCTATATTAATAATTGAGAAGAGTTTGCCTCTCTGCCCTCTATAGATGATCAAGCAATTTGATATAGAGCTACCAGATTTGGTATGCCTAACTATGCAATATATGAATCTATTGGAACAGTGATTCATGATGATATTGTTGCTTCGATCTTGGAAGGAGTGAAAGATACTATTTAGCTTTCATTGCAAAAAATTTAATGAATATATTTAGTATATTGTTTTTCAAAAAATTTCATTATGATGTTGAATCATAGTTATGAATACATAAAAATGAGCATTTTAGTTATATATTGATTATTTGACTCTGAAGGTTTTAATAAAAAAAATGTTCCCTAGAGGGTAAGAAGAGTTTCTCACCAAGAGGTGGTTTTTATCAATAACCAGTCATTATCATGTTGCACTACTAGCATGAATTTCCCTGACTCTCTTTTACCATTCATCCTTATCATCCATCATTCCTGGCAGATCTTCCAGATTACATCCTGTGTCTGTACAGAGCTGTTGTAGGTAGGTTTTTGTTGGTCGGCCAACACTGGCATATCCATGTAAAGGGGTAGATAAGAGAACATCACTTATGAGTTTGTCCTTGCTTCTCCAACTGTATCTCCCATGTCTTGTTTGTCTTTTTTTGATTGTTTTATAAATGGGAGGTAAGTGGCTGTACAGCTGCACTTTTGTGGGGTGTCTCCATCTGGTGAGTGAATCTTGGCTTTTGTGTTACTATAGAGCATCATTATGGCTGTGATAATTTCTTTGGGGATATCATAAGCTAGAAGTATTTGTTTCATCTTCCCTTTGTGTATGGCATCAAATGCCTTGGAGAAATCTACAAACTAGAGCATTGGCTTGAGGGTTTTTTTTTTGCATGAAATCTTTTGATTCAATGGACTGGCAAAAACAATGTTGTGGATCAATTTCTCTGAAAACTGTTTTCTTCTAAGAATTTTCTCAGTTTCTGGTTTGATGTGATTGAGGAGCAGATCATTATAAACCTTAGCTGCTATGGAAGTAAGATTTATGCTTTGGTAGTTCTTGGCAATTCTGAGGTTACAGTTCTTGAGGAACGGGAGGATGCAACCTTTTGTCTATCTCTCTATTGTGTTCTGGTTATATACTGCGTTGCAGAATTGGAGCAGTATGTTATCAAATTTCCTTGTCTTCCATACTGCTGGGGATATTTTGTTGAGGTCAGCAGCTTTACTGTTTTTGATTTTTGTTGGAACTACATTGAGTTTAATTAGTTACACAAATAAGCTGTTCACATTTTTATACTCTTTCATGTACTGGAAATAAATTATTTGGGTAAACTGTCTAGTTGGATGTCTCGTTGGTTATTGATAATTTTCATGATAGGTTTATGTGTGTCTTTAGGGGAGTTTCCAAGCAGATACTTGAAATGTTCTTCCCACATCTGTATTTGTTTTTCTGGGCTGGCATCTTTTAGTTTAGCTCTCGAGGTGCTCTTTCTTTTACTCATTTCATATACTGTCTGACTTGCTATTTAAGATTTTCTTTCTTCTACTGAGTGTCTTATTTTATTGATTTGACCTTGAATGTGTTCTATTTGTTCTTTTTGGTATGTGTTAGTTCTCTTTGTACCTTAAGTTTCTGCGCATTAGAATTAGTTGGGTTTCTTTTATTACATAGGAATGCTGTTTTTACATTAACTTGTTTTTTTTCCTAACTGCTAATTGTAATGTTATTGCATCAAATTGATAGGTGTAACGTTACCCCTTAACTAGTAGCCTGACCCCATGGTAAACTGAGTGTGAAAATGAATCAAACACAACATGACTTTGCTAGTTTTGCAGATATGAAAATTTATTTGATGCCATGACTGTTTATAGTAGTTGCTGAAAAGATATAATGAATTGTACAAAATTTCTAAACATCATAAAAAAACAAAACAAAGCAGATTGTTTTACTAAAATAGTTATTCATATTTAGTTAAGCAATATTAAGTTTAGAAATAGTTCTTCAAGCTGAAGAACTAAAACATTGCTTAGTTAGGACTAACAATCAGAATTCAAATAACGTGTTTGTACAGAATAACCCTCACCCTATTGAAATTTACCTTAAATTTTTTTTGGAGTTACCTAAAAAGTATGCTCAAGTTTAATACTTATACTCAAAATTCAGAAAAGACTAATTTTTAATCCTTCGCTTTATATTTTTTACTGAATGGTAAAGTCTCAAAATTGTCTTAAAAATTATTTCTTTAGTCTTTGTTCTCACAACCACTACGGTGTTAGTTATTGCTGATGGTTGATTTGTAATTTTGGGACTTAACTATAAGTGTTCTATAAAAAATGAAGTTAATATCAGAAAATTAGTCTTATTTGGATTATAGCTGTATTACACTTTTATGTACTTTTTTTTTTTTCTAATTCAAAAAATTTTTTTTTTCAAAGGTAAATTCATGTTAATGTGAATTTCTTTGGAGGTAGTTGTCTATTTTATACAAGTGCTTAATAATGAAACAACAAACAAATCTCTAAATCAATAAATACCTTTTAAAAATATTCTTTCTATACTCCTTTAAATTATTCACAGAATTGCAAAATAACTATTTATGTTTTGGTTTGTAGTAGAGTACATCAGCTACTGATCAATATTGACCTAGGTCAGATTTCACCCCCCTCCACTGTTAGTTATTATTTGCTAAACTTTGTTTCAGATTGCTCAAAACCAACTGAAGAATTAAGATTGTGTTGCACCTAACTTGAAATGGTAAGGTTCACTATGTTTTAAAAGCCTGTATTTGAATTTCTGGCTTTTACCTGGTCTTAGATACTGACCTTTGATATTGGTGGGAAATATATAATCCTCATGTTGCCCAGTCAGAATACACCGACTACTTATCTACAGCGGGGGTAAGCCCCCCCCCACGAGTGTCCTGGTTATGACACTAAACAATCTGATGGTGAGGTTCTAGTAATGCCGGAGCTTTGGGGAATGTGGAGTATCTGTTCTTTGCCATCACTACCAGGTCCACTCAAGCCCGGTGTGGTAGCACCTGATAAGGGTCCTATCTAAGGGTCAAATAGAACTAAACTGTGTACTTATGCTAAACTGAATTGCTTGAAATAGAACTGTTTTGACATTTAAATTGCATACTTATGCTAAATTGAATTGTTTGAAATGAAACTGTTTTTTGTATGCTAAACTGAATTGTTTGAAATAGAACTGTTTATATGTATGAAAATGGATTTGACATTAATAACCTACAATGTTTGATGTGCCATATAATCAAACCAAATATGATTCTCAAGTTTTATTGAAGAATAACATGTTTAAAGTAAGACTATCTGTAGAGATCTAGGGATTATGGAGTACTCTTTCTCTGCCATTACTCTCCTGTTCACTCTGACCTCTAGTGGTAGTACCAGTTAGGATCCCATCTGTGGGTCAAACAAGTCAGCTTGAAAATTATTTGAGTTTGTGTACATAAAACTTAAATTATTAAGACTGTACATAAAACAAAAAAAACCTTTTAAACTCCACAAATATGTAAATATGAATGTACAAAGAATGTGATTTTCAAATCTATTAACATAAGATAGCCCTAAACTGGTTGATATGCCATTAGAATCTATCAATTATTTATTTGTGAACCCAGTAACCAAAAAGCTATGGATTTAAAAAAAAATTTTAAGATACTATATATACATAACCTCAGTGAACTTAATGATCATTTTAAAATTGTATGAATTGTTTAGGCATTAATGATACACTGTATTGTTTCTAATAAACAATTTTTATTTTTTATTTTTTTTGAGGATTTTTACATTACAAGTACAATAAGGAGATATTTTGAAATTATCTAACTTTTTAATCCTCTGTGCTGTAACAGTGGTGGTGGGCTTCACTACATTTTTTTTCTTTTTAAGTCAGTTCTCTAATTCATTCTTTACTCAGTACTGTATAATTATTTTGTTTCCCTTGGATGTTGTAGAGAATGAAAATATCATGGTCTTAAGTTTCTTTCATTTCTAAAGCAATTTATTAATGAAGAAATGTTGAACATTTTAAGCTATATGTTTACATATTAATTCAAATGACCCCACCTATGTTATTGAATTCCATTGGCAGACTTTCAAGTTATGGCATTTGTTCTAAGTCTGTTATAGTTTGATAAAGTGTTTATTCTAATAAAGACTTCTGTGTGTCAGAATTCTTTTTTTATCTAAAAATAATAACAGTAGTTTGTGGGTTTGTTTGTGTTCAGTTTTAAAGCCAATGGTCAAATAACTATGAATTTGTACATTGAAACTAATTGTTAAACCTCAATTATTCATAAACTGGAAATTGTTTTAATTATTAGCTTGTTTATATAATTATATGCATTATATTAATTTCTGTCATTGCAAGGATCATTTTTAATTATATCTATATTTTTTTGTATTTTCATGTTATTTTTTTTAGTTTTGGTTAAATATTTGATTTCAAGGATTAAGATATTTCTTTGTCTTTTTTAAACATAGCCTTCAGTAATATCTAAAATTTATAAAAAGGTATAAAATATATTTTGATATTTTTTAAAATTATTAATTTATGAACATTCATTTAATTAAATGATTAGAAATTGCTTCTAAGTCTTTATTATTTTTATCAATCTTTGATAAAATTGAATCAGTTTTATTTCAAAGTAGACTCATTGAATTTATAGAGGAATCCCATGATAAAACAATAGATTTGACTTAAAACTACTTGATACACATATACATTCAGGTCATTTTTATAGTGAGTAATGACCAAATTTTTTTTTCTTTCTACAGTTGTCTTCTTTAAATAGGCTGTACTGAGTCTGTCCACATTATGAAGTTGGGGTGATGGATTTATTGCTTACTGCACTTTTAGATATATTTAAATATTTAAGATAATTTTATTGCTTGATAATGAAGAGTCTTGTACATTTAAATAATAATCATAATTTCTGAAATGAAAGAAATTCTGTTTAACAACTGAATGTTGATGTAGCTTTGAATCTATTAAAAGAAGATAAAATCTTGGTTTAGTCCTACATTTGTCACTGTAAAATCATAATTTCTTTTTTTCATCAGTGTATCTTATTTTGTTTGAATATAGTATAGATTTTATCTAAACTGAACTATTTGAATCCATTGATCATTATTTTTTTTTTTTTTTAATCAAAGAAAATTTATTTCAGGATTTTAAAGAGAAAATCTTTGGTATTTTTTTTTAATATAACACCAGTGCAGGTTTTCTTAAAATGATTCGTATAGAGCCCTGGGCGAGGGCAGTGAATAAAATTTTGGCAGGGTTGAATAAAAGATCGAGAGGAGATGAATTTACTAGTTAGTATCTATAGAAAAAACTGCAGGATCATGTAGGCTACACCTAGCAGAATGTCTAATTGGGTGTGATGGTCACTAGGGATGTCTTTCACATATGATCCATTCAAAACACATAGATTTCTTAAAAGAATGAATGATCTGGCTCTGACTGAAAAAATCTTCATCTTTTTAAGTACTGAATTCTAAAATATCCCTTTTTAAATTGGTTATGAGATGTGTTTAGATAAAGATATTATTCGCTAAGAATAAAAATATAGATTTGAAAAAAGAAAAATAATGAAAAAGTATGATTAGAATGTTATGCATGAAATTTTAATTCTTATCCTTAGTAATAGCTTTATGATGAATAAAATTAAAATTATTATTAACGAAAAATCCTACTCTGAAGTTAAGTCAGTTTCAGTATTACCAAGTATTTGTTGGTGTGAGTGTTATTATGATTTGATATTCCATTATTGATAATTTTCATTTATTTTGTGTAAATTTTTATCTTGAAACCAAAAAAAAAAAAAAAAATCAATCCCTCTCATCATGGCATCCAGAAAGACTAAGAAAAATATCAGCTATATTCAGTTAACTTATTTGGTGTTGAACGAAAATTAAATTTGGTTACCAGTGGTACATCAAGTAAATAGTTCAAGAATCCCTGCTCTTGGCCATGGAACAATTTAGAGACCATTTTTAAGAACATTAAGCCTAACATCAGTTTGTCTGTCTCTAATCAGAGCATGGACATTTCTTTTTCCTTTATAAGGTCGGAGGGTACAGTGTTCGACAAGCCCTGCTTTAGAGTTTTGTTAGAACTCACATCTGTGTATTTCATGCTCTGCTTATCTAAGCTGTTGTAAAATAATCCTTTTTATGTCCTTCCACTGTTAAGCCTTACTAACAAAATGATAAACAAAATTAAACAAGCATGCAAATCCACCTAATTTACTTCATGCTCACAACCAATATTTCTGATTTTTCCAAGTTAGACTGGATCTAATTTTATTTGCTATGCTTTAAATCTATTGTGACTGCTTTGCCAGTATTATGAGTCCAGGTGACTGTTTAGCTTTCCACTACAGCTGTGCACTTTGATATGTCAGATCACTGTGCTCTTGTTTACATCCACTTTTTTCCTGCTGTACTTTATTATTGGGTTACTCTGTTCACTGCTATGATAGTAACGTGTTTCTCTTAATTGATCACTTAAACGTTTCTTCCTACCTGCCTTGGCATTTTACTTAAGACCAGTCAGTGTAGGGCGGGAGAGAGGCTGGAACTTAACTGGACACAGAATACATAGATTGCTGTTTTGAGTGTGGGAATTACAGCTATCTTATAAAGTCATTTACTTTGGATGTGTTAGCATTTCCTTATTGTATTGTGTATAATTAATTGATTAGCTCGTAGGCTCCATGTTTTATGTAGTGAGCTTATCTCATATGCAACAGGGTTGATTGCTGGTCATAAAAGGTTTAATGATGACCCAGTGTTAAAGGAAAGAAGAAGAAAAGAAATCCCTTCAAATATAAGATTTGGAAAACTAAAATGATCGACATTTCAAGGATCACTTAGTTGACCTGGTGCAGGACAGACTCATATTTGACTCATTTGTTCTTAATTAGATCTTGGGTCAGAGGTCATGCTGCTGGCAGACTGTAACTTTTACTCCCCTTTATTAAAATATTTTTATGATTAACAATATTTTAGTACAGGCTTTATGGAATGTTAAAGTACTGTCAAGTGCATTAATGTTCACACTAATTTTAACAGGAAAAGGGGAAATTGATTTTCCAAAAGAAATTTTTTTATCAAATTTTCTCATAATTTTTACAAGAGGCTAATACATATATTTAGTAATATTTTTTTCCGTTGTCACTTTCTTTCGAAATAAATTTTATAATTTTTTTTTTCCTTTCAAAATGTAAATAAGGTAGGTGAACTGAAATTGTTTTTGATGGTAAAAAATGAATAACCTACTAATCAATAGTTTTGGAATTTTATTTCATACCAAAAGTAGCTGAAAAGTTTAATTGCTATGTTGGCAAGGCTTAGGATACATTGACTCTATCCTTTGCAAAGTGGCTAGGACCCCCCCCCCCGCCAAATGAGTTTCCTGGGTATGACATTAAGTTGCATCTGGTGTGGAAGTTTGGAATACCTTTTTATTGCCATTACTCCCAGGTTCACTCAGACCTGGAGTGGTAGTTCCTATTAAGGTCCCATTCATGGGCCAGATAGAATTGTTTAAAAAGTATATCTAGTCAATAGGACTGTGAGTGTAAAAAAAGAAAAAAAAAACCTCTTAAGAAACTACGCAAAAAATGTAAATATGAATGCACAATAAACTCTATTTCCTAGGCATAAAATAACCCTAAACTAGTTAATATGTTGTTAAAACCAATTGATCATTCATGAAAAGTTTAAATTCTTTTGATATAATGATTATTATATAATCTTTTTTGTATGATTTTATTTTTTGTGTGATGTAATGAAAATCAAAACCCCAATTTTAAGTTTAGTACTGGTACACTCTCTGTAAATGTACAACAAAGAATATTGGTTTGGTTTCTTTTGTTAATGGCATATCAACCTTTGTTGGTTATTCGATGCCAAAACCATCTTTGTAGAAGAATAGTAGTGGGACTATTTAACCCATAGCTAGGGTAGAATGTTGGTAATTGCTACTCACTACACCCTCTTGTTATATATGCTTTAGATCTCATTGTCTATTTAAACAAAGACAATTTTTAATCTCTAAAAGCCCGAGCAAGCTATTGCCAGCATAGATGGGCCTGTCTAGACAAGGTCCATATCCTAAGAGAAATTCAATTCCATTAAAACACATTGAAATGGAAAGATGCCATGTGAATACTTTAAAGCAAAATATTTTGCAAGACATTCATGATTTTTGAGATTGTTCTCTCAATTAATTTTCATTAACTTATCTGATTAGGAAAAGGTTATAAAATTTTAAAACAGTATATCTTACTGTGGATTTTTTTATTGCTGTAACAAGTCTCATCTTTTAAACATTAGATAGTATATTTTATCAAAAACTTCTGAAGATTTTCTTTAAAAACAAATCTTTCTTGAAGATTTCTTCACTCAGTGGGGTAACTTTAAAAAAAAAAACCCTTTGTGTTGAATGGATTAAAAACTTTAAGCTGGGAATTTTATTGCATTCCCTCCCTCATTAAAGCCTTTTATATATAACGTTCTCATTAGTTGCACAAGTAGCACTGTCTCTTCCTCTTTTTTTTATTAAGTAAAAGTTAAATGCATCTATCTTGGTTATAATATTATATTATTATTCTTCTTAATAGGTCTTTCAGGAGAATATTGTATCCTTTTAGGATATATATATATATACATACACACACACAAAGAAAAAAAAAAGCTAAAACAAAAGAAAAACACACCTGTTCAGCTAAGAAAGCCTTCATTAGATGATAACACTGCTGTCATGCATGATTTCAAGGCCCAAGCATCATTAGTGCTAACTCGGAGTGTCCCATCTTACAATACCACCAATCTTTTTTTTTCTTTTTTTCTTTTGGGTCACATTGGAGGAATGTCAAATCAAATACAACCTCTTTGTATAATCCTTTGTTGTATTCACAGCATAACTTTTTGGCAGAGGAGTAAGACCCCCTACTCCCAAGTGTCCTGTATATGACGCTAAACAATCTAATGGTGAGGCTCCAGTAATGCTGGAGCTTTGGGGAATGCAGAGTACCCCTTTATTGCCATCGCTCCCAGGTCCACTCTGGGCCAGAGTGGTAGCAACTGATAGGGCCCTATCAGTGGGTCAAATAAAACCGTCTGACATTTAAACTGAGTGCAAACTAATGACATGTTAAATTGTATTGTTAGAAATAGAACTGCTGGACCATTTAACTGTGTGTAAAAAAAGAAAGACTGATATTTAATTGAATTGTGATACATAACAATACTTGTTACCATTTAAATTTGTTAACTTATGTTTACAAATCATAAACTAGATTCAGCCATGAATATCCTGTAATGGTTGATATGCCATAAAACCAAACCATAAATTCTTAGCCATGAAGTGTTAATTCAAATCTTACCACATAGAATTAACTCATTAGATAACATGTCAGTACACTGAATGAGAAATGAAATTCTCTCTCTATCTATCTATATATATATATATATATATATATATATATATATATATATATGTATGTAATGTGTGTGTATATATGTATTTATTTGATGGCGTAGCACATCTGTTGACTGAATAAAGATATTTCATTTGGCAAATGGATATACTATGCCACCAGTACATTTTACATTGCTTTTCTTATAACATATCAACTCATTTAAAAAAAATTGCCCAGCCTGCTGAGGCTGTAAAATACACCAACTGCTTCTCTGCAGAGGGGTAAGACCTCCCCCTCCACGAGTGTCCTGGATATGACACTAAACAATCTGATGTTGAGGTTCCAGCAATGCTGGAGCTTTGGGGAATGTGGAGTACCCCTTCATTGCCATTGCTCCCAGGTCCACTCTGGCCCGGAGTGGTAGCACCTGATAAGGGTCCTATCTATGGGTTAAATAGAATTAACAGCATACTTATGCTAAAATGAATTGTCTTGAGTAAAACTGAATAGTTTGAAATAGAAATGACTTTTACAATTAAACCGTACTTACATTTAAACTGCGTGCTTATGCTTAACTGAATTATTTGAAATAGAACTGTTTTTTCGACATTAAAACCGTATTTACACTTAACCGAATTGTTACATACAACTGCTTAAATAGTTAGAAATGGAAATGTTTTTGACCATTAAACTGTGTACTTATGCTAAACTGAATTGTTTTAAATAGAACAGATTATTTACGTAAAAATGGATTTGGCGTTAAATAGCCTACAAAGGTTGATATGCCATAAAACCCAACAAACCCAACTCTTTTTAAAAAAATCTTAAAAAAGAACTTAGTAAAAAATTTTTTTTTCTTCTAATGTTGACATAGTCATAACTAGTTGAGAGCAATAAAAAAATAAATAACATAAAATATTTCTATTTGTTTTAACACTTTTTATTCACCTTTCTATATATTTGTAACTTCCAAGTTTCATTAAATTTTATACCTATATAAGTGTATAGGGTCTTATAATTTTGCTTTTGTTAATGATCTAAATTGCTGATGAAATATTAAACCAAGTGCTACCATCAGCAATTAACTGAATATATTATGAACAGATAAAGAAACATCAGAGATGGATACTTTTTCCAAAGCTCTCTCTCTCTCTCTCCCCTAATCTTTCTGCCTATTTAATTAAGTGCAAGTTTAAATGTAGGCTAGATAAAATAAGACCTGTTCCCAGAAGTTAATGATGGTTATTGGAGCTACTTTTCAGCTTTTGGCACTTTTTTGTACCCACTCCCAAATCAAAAATGAATCTAGTTTTTTCATCTCTTAAGATTTATTTTATTCTTTTACTAACTAGTTGCTTTGTTGTAGAAATGTTATTATCATTATTTTGAAAATAAGTTTTAAACATTCACTTGATTATTTTACAATGTTTAGAGTTGTTTAATTAATGGGGTTTTGTAAATATTCATCTATAGAATCCCATAAGTTCTCATTAACCTTCATTTTTGATAGTCTACTATATATTCAAAGGATTTACTGATTCAGCCCATAGTTATAGTATTAGTTTTTTTTTTTTTTTCTTTCTGCATTTTTAAAAAGCTCCATTTGGAAATTTTATAAGTTGTCTTTTGGAATTGAGATGTCTCTTATAATAAGTATTAAGAATGTTTTTATTCTTGTGCTGAATATGTAGAAGAATTCCAGCTTTCGCACCCTGTAAGAATATTTAGGTTTCATCAAGCGTTATTCATTAATTTCTTTATGAATTCTATTCCACTGAAGTTGATAAAATCTTGTTTTATCTAAGTCTCTATGACAGTACAAGATAGTAAAATCTAATGATCCACTTTGTTTCATGGTCTCTGCTTTTAATATGATTGCTCATTAAACTTAAATTCTTTCATTATCATGCTCCTTTCACATACATTCAATATGTACAATTTCCTGTCTTGAATAATATTTATACTTTTTTTAAATTCTTTTTTATAACAGCACATACTACTTCATGTTTATTTTTTACCTTTACTGTCTGAAAAATTTCACAATTTTAAGTGGTCTTTGTAAAGCCAACATTAAAAATGATTTTTTTTGTTTATTCATTCTTTTATTGCTGGAATATGAATTTTCTTAGGCCACGTCATCTATCTTGATATCAAAATTGCTTACATACTGATATGTAATTTATTGATTCCTATAATGCAAAATGTTTCTTTTTCTTCTTTGTGCTTTGTTAATGATACTTTCTCTGTCCCATAATAGTTGCTACATATATATATAAAATCAAATGTAACAGCTATTAAGGGACAGGTAGTATTTGAAGTGTCGTGTGATAAACTTTTTTCAGTTATTTTGCCATCTGTTCACCAGTGCATCTATTAATACTTTTACTTTTTCTTTAACCACCACCACCACCACCTCCATCTAAAATTCATTAGGATTGTGTAATGATTATTTCTTAAGTCTTCCTTCACTTTTTCATTTAAAACTTATAATCAGCTTTATTTCAATCGTGTCTTGGTTAAGATAATTTCACTTTGCTGGACCTGTAGAAATTCCATGGCTGTTACAATCAAGATAGTATTATTACTCTTAAATATATATTTCTGCAGCTCCTGTCCTGTGGTGTGTGGCCTAGGTCCATTTGTACCTGTTAGGAGGCCATCAATGGATCAAATAGATCTGTTGAAAAACTATTTGTATTTGATGTCATATAATTGTAAATTATTTGTACTAAGAATAGTTACTTGAAGCTATAATTGTTTAGTAAGGATTATCATTAGGTGCTTGAAACTACATAAATGTGTGCAAACAAATGACTTATTAAATAGAAATAATTACTTGAAACTGTGTGTACCTATATATATATATATATATATATATATATATATATATATATATATATATATATATATATTAGATTGGAATACTTAAAACAGTGCAACTATATGTAAATTATTTGTATTAGATAGGAAGACTTGATATCGTAAGTGTGAAAAAACCTTTTACAAAACTACTCAAAAAATATAAATGTACAATGAATGCAATTCCTTAACCTCTATACATAAAATGACACTAGACTACTTGACATGCTATTAAAATCAATCACATCAATCATATATATTTCTGGAATTACAGAGTAGGACTGTTAAATACACATTAATCATACATTTTCACATATAAACTTAACAAACAGTAAATAAAATGATTAAGCCAGAAAGAAAGAGTGGTAAGATGTTAGTTATTAGATTACTGAAATACTTATAGAATTTGATTTCTGTTTGTAAAGCCCAAATCAAACATGCAAACAAGCAGACTAGATTGCATAAGTATACCCTGATTTTTGTAATGATCCTTTTGTTTAAATTAGTCTTATTCTTTGTTCTACTCAATTATACACAATTTATCATTGCTAAATGTAGGCCATTGGATAAATAAACACATTCTATCAAGAGATCAAATTCACCAAATGTTTAAAAAGAAAAATAAGTTGTATATATTTGTATAATGAATGACTTTTTAAAATCAACTTTTTAACTTAAAAACAAGGGGTTGTTTATTACACAAGATATTTTTGAAAAACTGGAACTTAGTTTCTTTCTAGGCCTAACCTTGTCAATGGAACTTCCATTCAAAATGTTCCAATGAAGTTTTTACTTAACATTTTTTACTATTTATAACACTTGTGGATATGATATGTACAACTATTATAAATAGTTAACAAATTTATGTATACACTCAATTTATCTTAACTGAAAGCCTTTTTTTTTTTTTTTTTTTTTTTTTAAGGGAAGTGAACATGGGTAGCTACATCAAGGTTTAGACTATATTGTTAATTTTCAGTTTTGCATTTACTTTGGTTGTATTACAGTCGTTTTCAAAGTATAAATAAGAGTTTTAATGTTTTCTCTTTATGTCATTGTATGTTGAAGAAATATTTTTGTAGACTAATGCAGTCATTATAGGTCATTCATTTCACAAATATAAAAACACCTTTTTGTAGTTGTTGTTCATTATATGAAGTCATTCATTACTGGAGTTTGCAAATACTTAATTTATTTGTGAAATTAAATAAAATCAAATATTTGGAAAAAAAAGCTGTGATTTAAAACCTTAAATTGAAAACATTAAAAAACTTTATATTCTAAGTTTACTTCATACTGTTTTCAAACAGATGAATGGTAGCTTACCTTCTCCCCCTTGGATGTTTAAATCATGACTGGATTCCTTTAATTTTATATATATATATATATATATATATATATATATATATATATATATATATATAGTACAATTCAATGGAGACTCAAACTCGGTTAAGTCGTCATAATAAATTTATTTCGGCAGAGAATATTATTGCTATACTCTCCATCTCGTCAGGTGTGTGTGCATGTTTGCTTTAGTCAATTTTTTCCCCAATGGATATTAACAAAAATGCTATTGACTTTTATACAATAAAAGTATAATAGTTATATATACAAGCAGAAAAATAGTGTAGATTTTAAGGTTGTAATTTTTGTATCAGCTGGTTTAATATCAAAACATTAAGATTTTTTTTATTGTCTGTTAATGATTAGAGAAAATGATTCACTCACTTTATCGTTCGGATGTCCCCACTTTCTGTACTTCATTTTAAAGGTGTCAATGTACCTTGTTTTATGATTCATAATATTTAAAAAAAAAATAGAATGTTATAAAAATAAATATTCAGTTCCATGCCCTTTGTACAAAATTGTTAGTTGTAGTTAAGATTTTTTTTTTTTTTTTTTTTTTTTTTTTGCACTAATTGTACCCTTTAGCCATGAATTATTGATGAATGTTCACGATCAGCCACATTAGTCAAAGCACAATTTAATCTAAAAAATCAATGTTTGTTGTTGTTAGTGATATTGACCCAAAATGCAAATAAAATGTTTCATTATGTGCCAGTTAAAAATAAAGATAAAAACAAAATAAACTATAAAGTCTATAATGTTTACTTTTTTTAGAAGCTTCTGGTAGAATTCATATTTAAAATCAAAGATGCAAAAAAAAAAAAAAAAAAATTAACAACTTATTCTTTTAGTTTTATTTGAAGAAAAACAGATATTTATAGCTATATTCTAAATATAGTTTAGGTATGGCACAAGGCCAGAAGTACTGAGTACCCAGTGAGAATTGAACTCACTACTAATGGTCTGTTAATCTAGCTTGCTATCCTTTACACTATGAGATGTACTAAACAGATATTTACACTAATATACATTTTTATGAATTCCTAAATTGACATGAGTGACATTTATTTTCTTCTCACCCCAACTATGGGTTAAATTGCACCACTACTGCCCTTCTACAAGGATGGCTTTGGCATGAAAGTTGATATGCCATTAAATCCAAAACTATATTTATAGAATATCTTCCCAGACAAATTAAGTCACTACTAGGGCAGAACTACTGGGCACCCAGTGAGAATTACTCACAAACAATGGTCTGCTATTCTAACTTGCTGTCACACTTTCAGGTGTTCATTTAAGTCACTTATCTAATATAGCACTGATAAAATTTATCATTTTGTTTGTTTATTTCTTTTCTTCTTTTTTCTTTTTTAAAGTAAGCAGAAGAAAGAATTATCCCTATATTTCTATCTTGTTGGTGGGCTTAGACTATGCTGATTGTATTTCTTGCAGAGGGATAAGACTTCCACTGCAAAAAGGAGTGTCCTGTTTTTGACACTAGATTGCATTTGATGGTGAGGCTCCAGTTCTGGAAATCTGGGAGTGTAGAGTAGACCTTAATTGCCATTACTCCCAGGTCTACTCTAATCTGGATTGTTAGAACCTGTTATCATCCTATCTATGGGTGAAGTAGTTCTATTTAAAAATGATTTGTATTCAATAGGAATACTTGATACCATATAACTGTGTGCAAATTATTTGTATTAGGAATACCTGAAGCTATTCTTGTTTACTAAGGATTATCATTAGTTACTTGAAACCTTATAATTGTGTGCAAACAAATGACAATTAAATAGAAATAATTATTTAAAACCATAATCTGAATGCGATTCTCTAGCTTCTAGTTGTAAAATAACCCAAGATGCTGTTAACATCAGTCAATCTATCAATCAATCATTTTCCCTCAATTTGAATATTCATTTTTCATAAAATGCCCATGTGTGTAATAGAATTCTTCCTCTTGTCTTTAGGTTGGAGGAAGTGTTGTATTATTTGTATGAATAGCATGATTCATTTTAATGCCATTCATACCATTCCTGTCAGTTATGGTTGGTTGGTCTTTGATTTATGGCATGTCAACCCTTGTAGGTTGTTCATTGCCAAATCCTGTTTGTACATGTATATTAAATATATATTATTTGTAAATGATTAGTTTTTAGGTAACATTATTTCTAAATGAGCCAGAGCTCATTTTTTTACACACAGCAATACTTGAAACTATTTAACAGTCATAGCCCTCTCTAACATTATACATGTCTTCACCCAGTTAAATGGTTCCAGGTATTGTTATGTGATACTAATAATTCAGCATCAGTCATTTCTTAGTACATAGTTAAATGGTTTCAAGTATTGTAAATGATTAAATAGTTCTTTTTGACTTATAGATATGACCCTAGCAAGTACTAACACTCTGGGTCAGAGTGGATCTAGAAGTAATAGCCAGGAATAGTTTTTCCACATTCCCCCAAGTTCCAGAATTGGAAGAGTCTCACCATCAGATGGTTTAGTGTCTTATCCAGGACACTTATTGGAAGGGCCTTACCCTTCTGCAGAGATGCAGTTGGTGTATTCTACAGCCCCAGCTTCCACTGAACTGTGTGTCTTGTGATTCACTTTTTATAATCTCAGTAGAAGAAAGAAATGAACCCATTAAAAATTTTCAGTATTTTCTTTAAAACTGTTTATTTTTGCTTAGTTGCTACTTAGACTTTCTTATATATTTTGAGTTTGATTAACACATGTTCTTAGATATTAAATGTCAATTTTTGTACAGTTAAGTATAAATGAAAATAAATGCTTGATTTGGTTAGTTTGCTTGCTGATTTATATAATAGATAATGTTCTTAACATCTTCTCTTCAACTTTTCATGAATAATAATGTTAAATAGAAAAATTAATATATTCAATAATATCAACATAGTTTTGGGTAAATTGTTGCTTATTTATCATGTTAAAAATGCTTTGCAGTATTTTAGGGTGAAGATTTTTTTTCCCAATACATACCATCTGGCATAAAATTGAGGAATTCTGAAAAAAAAAAAACATTTCTATTGATTGGCCTTATTTTTGTGGTAACATTAACATATTTTGACACTGGACTGGGGAATAACATAATTCATAGGGTCTTAGCTTGTTGAGGAATGGCCTTATTTTTTAACATTTTTACATAAAATGGATATAAAATTAAAAATAATATATATATATATATATATATATATTTCATAAATCTTTAAAAAAAATTTCATAAAATGTTTAAGATAAGTGTACTTCTATTTTATTAAAAAAATTTTTTGTGTTGTATGTTTCTTGGGTATGACACTAAAATGCATCTGATGGTGAGGCTTTAGTTCTGGAGGTATGGGTAGTGTGGAATACCTCTTCATTACCAGGTCCACTCTGATAGGCAGTGGTGGTACCTGTTTGTCAAATAGATCTGTTTAAAAATTATTCATATGAATAGGAATGTGCAACCTCTCACAAAAAAACCCCAACAAAAACACACAAAAAAATTTAAATATGAATATGATTCTCTAACCTCTAGACTAGTTGACAATCTTTCAATCAATCTTTGATTTGATATTTACTCCTGTTTGAATCTCTACCTACTGTTTTTTTTATCCACTTGAATTACTTAATTCTTGCATACATAGAAATATCTTGAATAGTTCTTTTAATTTATTCTGAAATTTTGTTTGCACTATTTAAAACTAAATTCTTGAAGATCTTATAATGGGTTTCAAGGTAATTCATTCCAGTGGAAATGGAAGAATCATAAAAAGAAAACAAAATATATCTTGCTTATCATAATCAATACATGTAATTTTAGGGAGAGTGAAAAAACCCCTAAACCATTGCTTTGAATATTCTTCATTGTAACCATACTTCATAAAAATGCACACAGTTCAAAACTACACTATTCAGTGTATTGCTGTAAATTTGATTAATTTCATGAATATTATTAGAAATAGATATAACTCTTTGCTTTGAATACCCATGTGAAGTATGTATTTATTATGCAGTTTTACAGAAGGTATCATATTGTCTTTTTAATATAAAATTCTGTATAGGTATGTCTAAAATGTCTTCATTAATTTATGTAATTTTTTATCATCTCTATTTTCAGGTTACAAGTTGTTCGTGAAGAATATCTTGAATTCCATGCCAGTAGCAAAGACTTAGAAGAAGAATTAGATACAACAATAAAACAGTTAGATAAAGAAAAGAAAGATTTTGCATTGATGAATAATCGATTGCAAGAAGAAGTAGACTCCTTAAAGGTAAGTTGTGTGAATCTGTTGGTCAAACATTGTATAGTCTACCTAACGAGATTGTTTTCTTTGGATAATCATCTACCTTTTCTCTTTGTTATACGCTTTCTTTGTTTAACTTCATTATTTGCTGTACCTGGACTGTTATCTGCTTTTGTTTTGTCGACTAAGTTATTTTTGTTGTCTTTGCTTGAAGTATGTTTGACATATCCTTTGTCAACTGTTCTACTTTGCACAATGTTTTTATTTGTTAAAATCTTTTATAGTATTATGTACTGATAGTTTTATATTATGAGATTCCTTTTCTGTTTTCTTTTCTAACCATTTTTTTTTCAACTTGTCTATCAAAGGAGAACCGTTTTTTAAATTTTTTTTTTTATATATGTAGAGCTACCAAATCTATATGAATAATTGGGAAGAGTTTTCTTGTCTATCCTCTATATTTTGGATGGGTGGGAGGTGATTTAACATAAGAAAATGGTTCCTCATGTCGAATAGGATTCTCAATGAGAATATTCCCTTATAGTAATTCAGCAGAAAGCCTTCTTACTGCAAGTGTTAACTAATTGAATGGAATTTAAATTTCCAAAGTCCATTCAGCTGAGGCTGTAGAATACACCGACTGCATCTCTGCCAAAGGGTAACACCCACTTCCAACGAGTGTCTTGGATATGACATTAAACCATCTGATAGCAAGGCTCTGGATTTGGGAAATGTGGAGTACCCCTTCATTGCCATTGTTCCCAGGTCCATTCTGACCTGAAGTGGTAGCATCTGATAGGGTTCAGTCTATGGGTCAAATAAAACTGTGTATATACAAATGTCTTATGCAAAATTGAATTGTTAGAAATAAAACTGTTTAATCATCGTATCAGTATTATATATAAGGAAGTATGCTTAGCTAATCCTGGATGAGGTATTTTCACTTTGTGCTAATGCCATTGGGAAAGACATGTTCTCTACTAGTTATAGGGAAAATAGGAGGATAGACTGAGTTCTTTAGCCTTAGTTAGGTGACCAGTCTAGAAGAAAGACAACTCTTAATCAAAAACAGTTTTGCTCTGCTTAAAACTTGACTTTGTTTCACATATTGCCTGTGGTGGAGGAGTTGAGCAGTATTTCTTATTATCTAATAATCTGAGCAAAAAACAAAATGCTTAAATTGATAAATCTCTTTTAAGTGTTTTTAAAATTTAAGAAAAAAATCATCTCTACAAGACTTGACTTCTTCCAAAATGTACATGGTTATTTTAGTTGGTCTACTTAAATATAAAGTCACATGTTTTATATTTATCAGTTACATAATTTGGTCTTACTGCAAGGTAACAAGAAATATTGTTATGATAACACAAATCATTACTTAGTTTGAGCTCCAGTCGCGCAATTACGTTCACTTTCGGACAAATACCCTTGGGAAAGGTATGAGCCCCCTTATCCTCCCAGCTATGGGTTAAATAGTACCATTAGTGTTCTCCTAAGAGAATGGCTTTGGCATTAAATAACCTACAAAGGTTGATATGCCATTAAACAAAGAAACCAAACCAAAACCAAACAAATCATTACTTGATGATATTGTAAATAAATCTGCTTTGTGTTGCTACAACAATTGAATTTCTCATTTAGTTGTGAGATCAAGTTTGTTAATACTTAAAAAAAAAAAAAAAAAAAAAAAAAAGCTTCCATTTGTATAATTTTGAAAATCAATGGTGTTTGGACCAAATATTAATATAATGCTCTATCAGTGTGGCTTAGAATATGCTAACTGTATTTCTACCTGAGGGTTAAACTCATCCTCCCAAATAAGAGGTGTGACCTGAGTATGACGCTAAATGGCATCTGGTTGTGAGGCTCCAGTTCTGTAGATCTGGGAGTGTCTAGTAACCCTTTGTTGTCATTACTTTCAGGTTCACTCTGACTTGGAGTGGTATTACTTGTTAGGTTACCATCTATAAGTTTAATAGATCTGTTTAAAAATGATTCATAGTTGATGGGACTGTGCAACAAATAAACTTAAGAAAAAAAGGCACAAAAATGTAAGTATGAATGTACATTGAACATGATTCTCTAACCTCTAATTATAAAATAATTATAGATGGATTGGCATGCCATTTAAATCAATCAATCATATTAATTCAACAGATACAAAAAACAATATTTATTTCAATGTTTATTTGATTGTTTGGTTGGTTGGCTTTTATCTACCCTTGTTGGTTAATTGATGCCAAATCCTATTTATATATTAAATAATATATGATTTGTGATTGAATAATTTGTAAGTAACATTTTCAAATAAGTGAGAGCTTATTTGTTTGCACACAGTTAAATGATTTCAAGTATTAGTCTTTTTTTGCACACACTTAAATGGTTAAACAGAGCTATTTGACACATAGATGGGACCTAACAAGTACTAACACTTTGGGTCTGACTGGAACTGTGAATAATGACAATGAATGGGTACTCCATGTTCCTTAAAGCTCTTGGCTGGGAGCCTCACCATCAGATGCACTTTAGTGTCATACCAAGGAGACTATTTATTTGGTTTTTGTATTATCAATCATCAAATTGAAATTTTGTCAATTTGAGGCTGTATAAGTATGTTAAAAATGAATTCATAATCATTTTAATCTTATAGTTCTTAAATTAAAATTTTCTTTTTTTTTTTAACTATTCAACTTTATTATTAATTAACTGAATAAAGTGTGACATGGTATGCTGCAGAGAGAGAGAGAGGGAAGGAGAGGTCAATGCCCTTACCCTTCTTTATTTGAATCAACAGGCATTAAGACTGACTGTTAAAATGATTGGGGAAAGAAAGGGCAAGCTATCTGCACTCTGTGCCCTTTAGTCTGTTGAATGAAAGAAGTCTTGGTCAATCAAGTGGCGTGACCCGGCGAGGTGGTGGAAGAGGTAAAGTCAGATGATTGGTTCACAGGCTCTTTGTGCCAAAAAGGCCATCACGCGTTAGAGAAATTTGAAGGAGAATTTTAGTTTGGATAAAGCCAGCATTAGAACCAGATTGCTGAGATCAACCAGCTCTGGGAAAGATACTCACCCGTAAAAGAGAGAGAAAGAAATCTGAAAATTGAGAACCTGTCAAAGATAAGTACAACTCAAACCGTTTTCCTTCTACAATTCTTAAATATTGGAAAGTTATATGTATTCAAAAAAAAAAAAAAAAAAAAAGAGAGGGAGAGAAACTGTAAAGGTTCTGTTTCATCAATAGTTAAATTTATTGAATGAACCTTGCTACACACTTCAGTCTGGAGGCTTAGACACTTTTACTCAAGTAAGAGAAAAAGAAAGAAAGAGAAAAAAAAAAAAAGGACTGTTGAGAGATATTTTTGATGTTTTCCTGTTGGCTTAATGTTGCCGGTATTTTAAGGACAAAAGAAAAAGGAACTTTTTCTTAAATCTTATAATTATTTGTTTAATCAACCCCTATTAAAATTTTGTGTATTTTAAATGCACCCTTGTGTTGAAATCATTTGGTTGCGTTATTTCCTCTGTCGATTTGACTTCTTTTGCATGTATCCTGTCTCAGCCTCATACCGCTTTCATTAATTCTCGCTAAACGTCTTATTGCCTCCTTAAACATTTCAAGAGAATTTTGGAAATCTGTCTACAGTTAATATTATCTAACCTAGAAGTTCGTTTTTCCATGATCTGAGGGAGTAGGAAGACAAAGGACTTGGTGGTGTATGTGAAAGTGAATTGGCACCCCCTTACCAACGTCTGAGGTCAGTTTAGCCCCGAATTAATCTCCACATTATTTGTCTGGTTATCACACGTCCAAAATAGGAGTTTTGCCTGGGATTTATTTTGTGGAGTGTCAAGTGCCAGACTGCTCTCAGCGATACACATTCTACATATCAACCTTCTACTGAGGACAATGACCGAGATGTCGATCTCTTAAGGTCAGAGTAGAATTCAACGTTACAAAAAAAAAAAAAAAAATATTTATTCTAACATTTTTTGGTTATATTTTGCTTTATATTAGCTTTCTTTGGATACTTTTTTTTTTTTACTTTTAATCATATAAAAAGTAGAACCTTTTCTATTTGGTCATCACTTGTCAACCGGAAGTTAATGTCAAGGAAAGTAAATTTGAATTGCTTATTCTTTAATAGAGCCTTAGATTGTAAAAATACAGATCCCAGGTTCTTTATGAAAAAAAAAAGTTTGCCTCTTCATATTTTATATCTTATAATTTGAAAAAATAACCAGAAGATTTTCATGGTTACTGATATTGCTTTGATTCTTGGCAGAAGTGTCAGATAGCAATGCTTGGATTCTAGGCTATGAGAACATTTACTATTCTCTGATCCTATGTAGTCATAGATAATCATTTTTTATTGGAAGTATGCTAGAAAAACAATTTTTTACATACTGAAAAATGCTCTGTTATAATGAAATTGTATTCAAGTGAGAAAGGTGTTATTTTCAGTTAAAAATAGATATTTTAATATTTTTATTTTCCAGATGCTTGTAAAATTGAATTTTCTGATTATGTGCAAATCATTTTTTTCTCTTAATTTCTCTTGTTATTGAAGTTAGTCTTTCATTAATTATGGTTAATATTTTCCATCTTTTTAATTCTTTGCTTTATTTACTGCGACTTAGTTGGGTGATCACCTTTATAACTGTGAAACATTGACTTTAATAAAGAATAGTGTTTGAGTGAGTCTCATTTCCTTTTTGTCTTAGGAAACCTGGTTCATTGAACTTACTGCTTTACTCTAATTGGCTGTTCTTGCAAAACTCTCAAAGGATGATCAATTTAAAACTGACCTAGTTCCTTGAATCAAACAAATCTCTCAAATCTACAAACAGGCTTCAGAGCCAAAAAAAGTATCATAGACCAGCTAGTTTGCATAGAAATCCTAATCCAAGAAGCATTCATTAAAAAAGGAACATCTAGTTGCTGTGTTTTGACCTTGAAAAAGCCTACGATACTTTGGGGTCATAAGGCATACTCAAAGATCTCAGCCTATGAGGCAGAATCTCTATTTTTATGAAACACTTCCTGGAAGACTGAACTTTCCAAATACGAGTAAATAACACATTCTCCAATCCATGGCCACAAGAAATTGGTGTACCTCAGTGTTGCATCCTATCTGTAATCTTTGTCATAATTAAAATTAATAAGATAACAACCTGTCTCCCTCCAGAAATCAGTGGATCATAATATGTCAATGACTTCCTCATTTATTACAGCTCCAAAAATATAGCTACCATAGAAACAAATATTCAACAATGTATCAACATGAAAATGGACCAGAGAAAATGGATTCAAAATCTCAAATTGCAAAACCAATTCTATGCATTTCTACGAAATTCACAAAATTCCTAACTACTTGGCCCGAATACTAAATGGTACTGAAGGACCCATAATCCATCAACAGAAATTCCTAGGCATTACTCTTAACTCAAAACTATCTTTTATCTCTCATATCAAACAACTGAGGATAAAATGCAACCAAACCATCCAACTCCTGAGTTCTATAGCCCACACATAATGGGGTGCTAACAAAAAGAACCTAATCAAATTTTACTGATCCCTAATATGATCAAATCTTGATTATGGCTTCTTCATATATGGAGCAGCCAGAAAATCCTACCTCCAGCAACTTGATCCCATCTCCCACCAGGGATTCTGTATCGCCTTAGGAGCTTTCACTACCTCTCCAATTAGAAAGTTTACACATAAAAGCTAATGAACCCCTTCACTAATGAACACTCTTGACAGATCCCATATAAAAATCCATTGACTGATTTAAAACCAACCATTTAACAAATTCATATATAACAAATTGCAAAAATCATGAGCCAATCAAATACACAAGCTCCACCATATACAAGGTAACATTGGTGAATGGCTGGCAGGTTACAGAAGAAACAAATAAGAGCTGATTCTTTCCAGATTTGGTATTGACCACGACCATATGACCTACTCACACCTAAAAAGAGAAGACACCTCAATATGCTTGATATGCAAAGTACCCTTAACGGTCAAACGCATTCTCTTAAACTTTGACAGTTTCAGATAAACTTGCCCCAAAATACTACCTGACAATCAACCTAAAGGACCTTTTCAAAAACACCAAACCGAAAGACATCTTGAGTTTTCTTTAAAAAAAAAAGTGGTGGGGGAACCTTTTTATCAGAATCTGACCAAATCAACTTTTTCACTAAAATATAATCAAATATTATCATAAAAATCCACATGGAGGACAAAACCAATAACATTTTTCAGTATTAAATGACCCCTAGAGTTTGATATGCTGTTTAATAAAACAGTTATGTTTACATGAACAAAGCAAATATGTAAATAAGACTGAAAAGAGATGGACTTGTGGTGTACAAAAAAGCAATTAAGTTTATTTAACAACAGACAGAGACCTGCATCTATTGGCAAAAAAAATGCATGCCTATGTGCGTCATGGCCAATTTCAAGTCTGTCTTCTGTTGTCTCTTACATGTATCTGTTCTTCCAATACCCACAATCTCACTGTCCATGAGAGGCAACTCCCTTTCTATCCTTCAGGTGAAATGACTTTGATGTGTTTTTCATTAAGTCTGATCTCTAACAAAAATTCAAACTACACTGCTTTAGAATATGCTGACTATATCCTCTGCAGAGGTTTGAGACCACCCTCCCTGCCAAAAAAAAGGGCTGTCCAAGGTATGACATGAAACTGCATCTAGTGTTGAGGTTCCAGTTTTGATTTTCTAGAGAGTGTGATGTACCCCTTCATTGTCATTACTCTCAGGTTCACTCTGACCTGGAGTGGTGATAGCCCTTAAGTTCCCATCTATGCGTCAAGTAGATCTGTTTGTATTTGATAGGAATACTTGATACCATATAATTGAATTATTTGAATTAAGAATAGTTACTTAAAGCTATAATTGTTCACTAAGAATTATTATTAATTACTTGAAATCATATAACTGTGTGCAAACAAATTTCTGTTGTTAAATAGAAATAATTATTTGAAACTATATAATTATTAGTATTAGATAGGAATACTTAAAACCATACAACTATGTGCAAATCATTTGTATTAGGTTGGAGTAGATATATAACTTTGTGCCAAAAAACTTGTAAGAAAGAGCTGCACAAAAATATAAATGTACACTGAATGAAATTCCCTCACTTGTAATTGAAGTCACTCTATTATTAATTGTGGATAGTGTTTTCAATCATTTTAATTCTCTAAATAGTTGAGTATCTGAATTTTGTATGGGATAATTTGGATTTAATGCTGATTTTAATTTTTTTTTTTTTGTCATCCATTGTGATTTCTTTTCCTTATATAAACGTTTGTACATTTTTTTTCTGTTAAACATTCTGATAATGTATTGACTATGATAGTCTTTATCTGATGCCTTCTTTAGTATTTCTTGGTGAATGTTGTATTTACCCTGTCATTGTTAGTGATTAGCTCAACCAATGTTTGTTTCCTCTTTTGTTAATTGCCATGTCCTTTGCTAAGTCTATGATTATCTTGTTGGAAATTAAACTAATAAAGTCATGAGTTGCTCCCTCAAACACTAAATTATATAAACTACATGAAATGACTTGGGGACATCTTCATGTTGCTTCAAAAGACTATCCAAATTATTTCCTACTAAGCTAGGAATTCAGCCATTAGCATTTATTTCTTTGTCTTCACATTTCTGGATAGTTTTTATTATTTTGTTGGTAAGTTTTTTCACTAGTATATTATTATTATTATTTTTTACTGGGTTATTGCTACTGTTATTTGGATGAGTTAGTTTTTCCTTTATTTTCATTTTTTTGGTTGCATTATTATATCCTATTCATTTTCTTCATCGCATTGTATATTTCTCTCTTTATCATTTCTGTTGACTAGCCCATTTTTTATTGTGTATTTCTCATGCACTTCACAATGAAGGACATGTGATTTTTATCAAAAAGATTCCTTTGCCTTAGCGGCTAGTTCTAATAATAGACTTTAGTCAAAATAGGAGAAGGAATTTTTGTAAGGAAAATAATCTTAATTTTTTTTTTCTAGAGTGAGTCAAAAGTTTTGCAATATTTTGGTACGTGCCAGTTGCAGAATTTATTACATGATTGAAACACAACAAGGTGTGGAATCAACCCACTGTGGTTGGAGATATTGTGGTAGTTAGTGTGCTGACATGCTATGTATTGCTTGGTTCTATGTGTGATTTGAAAGCTGCACACATGAGTATGCAACATAAACTAATTTAGGAGCTTATGCTCGATGAGTTTGAACTGGGCCATAATACAGCAGAAGTAACCAAAAACTTAAAAAAAACCCCTTAAACTGTGAATTCAAAGGTTGTGCTCTAAACCATAGAAACAAATCTAGTGAGTAGCACTCTGATAGTAACAGACTAGTTTGGTATTTCACCATCTAGTGTGGTTAATCACCTTAACAATGTTTGCAAAAGCATCTGGAGTTGCCAAATTGTGCCACATGTTACCAAAATGTTGCAAAACTTTTGACCCACCCCAGTTCTAAAAATAGTTAACACTACATTTATTTATTTTTTTAAATATTTTTATTACCTAATATTAGTTTTTGTTTAATCGTGCTTCTTATTTTTTATTACAGAAAAAGTTGGAAAGTCTTCAAACAGCTCGGCATTATGAAGTCTCCAAATTACAAACAGAAGTCTGTGGTTATAAGGCCTGGAAAGAAGAGAATCAAAAATACATAATCCGAATAGAACAGTTAAATGATGATCTGGAACGACAAAATAGGTTTGTAGATTAACTCTATAGTTTGTATGTAAATAGACTTCCTAACATTGATCTTTGTTTACATTGAAGCATTCTAATCTCATTATTAGAATGTTAGGTTTGAATATTTAACTTTGGGGTTAAGTTGGTTACTTGTTCAGAATAGTCAGCTGTAAAAATTGATGCATGTACTATGAATGTCAATAGTTCTAATGAAAGAAAGTGGCTGTATTCTTAATAAAAAAACAAAACCCAGAAGCAAATGATATCTCATGGAAATTATTACTAATGCAGAGTATGTAGATGATCTAGCACTTCTTTCAAATACACTTCAAGTCAAATCTGTTGCATAGCCTGAAGTGAACAGCAAGAGGCATTGGTTTTTACAGGAACTAAGGTAAAATAGAATTCATGCCTGAGCTATTTTATTAAATGGAAAACCTCTTAAATCTGGAGATCAGTTCATATACTTTATTAGCAATATCTCATCCTTTGTAAGTAATTTCAACTTATGCATTGGTAAAGCATGGGCAGCTATTGAAATGTTATCAGCCATATCGAATTCTGATCTCTAATTAAATAAAACAAGAATTCTTCCTTGCTTTAGCTGTGTCAGTATGACTGTATAGTTGTACCACTTGAACTTTAACAAAATGCTTGGAGAAAAAGCTAGACAGGAACTATGTAAGGATTCTTCATACTATTTTAAATAAATCCTGGAAGCAGCACCCTACTAAACCATAGTTGTATGGCTACTTACCTCCTATCTCACAAACCATCCAAGTAAGACAAACAAGACATGTATGGCATGTACTGGAGAAGTAAGAATGAATTCATAAGTGACATTCTCCAATGAACTCGGTGACACAGCAGTGTTGGTTGATCAACAAAAACTTACATTCACCAGCTCTCTGTGGACACTGGAGGATTTACTAGGAGCAATGGCCAAGAGGTAAGAATGGCGGGAGAAAATCAAAGGAATCCATGCTGTATTGGCGATCTTGGTGAAAGTCCTTCAAAATTGGCCATTGTACATTACTATGGAAATTTCCTCACTGTTCTATTCTGGACAAGTACCTATTGTTAAAGAGAGAAATTAAACCATGCAGAGGTCAAAGTATTATTCTGCTTAATGTCTTTATTTTTGTCGATTTTATTTGGAATTTAAAAAAAGATTATAGTGAGCACATCTTTTTATTTATTTATTTTTTCAAAATTCTTATATAATAATTGATTCACACACAGTGATGGTTCGACTTATTTATACAGTCATGTTTGCACCTATTGTACCCATGTGATTACTCCAAACATATCATCTGTTCAGCTGTAATATTTATTGTTGATTCTAACAGATAAGTTGGTTATTTATTTTTTTAAGACCGTTCTGTTATTATTATAATTTATAATAATAATAATGATAATTATAATGATGGCTATTCTTCATATTAAATCTCAGCTTATCAATTGTGGACAGTAAAATGATAATCTTCATCAGTAGCTTTCTCTCTCTATAAATCTCCTTGGGCTACTCATATTATCTATATACACCTGTGTTGACTATGAAGGTGGATAAGAGAAGGTCAAGATCCTAGAGGCTAATCTTTTAATCTTAGATAATCACTGTTCTCTGTGTTCTGCTTATATGAAAATCTGCTGACATTTACTCTGGTAGTTTCTCAGCTGGTTTTACAGCAGTGCCACCATTGCTTACTAATCTTGTCTAATCCAATTTTTGCTTCTCTCATTAACATGGCCACTTTTGTCTTTTTGTTTTTGAAACTCTTTTCTTTTTGATCAGTGTTCTAGGTATGTATTATGACCGAAAACTAAAATAGTGCTTACACACACACACACACACACACACACACACACACATAAATGTTGTCACATAAAACTAAAAAAAAATTGAATTGAGATTTTCTTTCCCTTCATTAAATCAGATTACTAATTTTTGTTGAAGTAGCAGTTACTGACTTAATGTCATATGTCTATATATTACTAAAATTGTCATGTGAATGTGTGTGTTGCATTTTGAATGGTGTAAGGGTTAGTAATCTATACTGGCAAACAATTCCTAAGTCAGTATCACTTATTGCCTCATACATCTTGCCTTGTACCACCACTAAGTAAAACTGTGTGTGACTGTAACCCAGCAAAATATGGCACATCATAGTGAGATTTTTATTAGAGCAATACTCTTAAAAAGTTATAACTCTGAGAATAATGGAATTTTCTATTTCCATTTTCCTCCACGGATTCCTTGTAGTGTAGTGTGTCTTTGTCTGTCCTCCCATCAACTCTTATACAAAGAAAATTCTCCACATTTTCATTATGCTTTTCGTAGGCATTTGTTTTCACTTTAGCCTTTGCTGTATTTTAAATTTATCCATATAGATATTCTTTATATCTATATTAGGGATAAGAAGGCCATAGCCCTCAAATCCAAGAGCAAGGCATGGGCAAGGCCAGCTCTACGATTAGAAGATATATCACCCCTGACTAACTCAAGAGCGTACCTTGGAATTTTTGTGAGGTTATAAGGCACTTGGAGAGGACTATCTAGCTGTTTATAATCCTCTGTTTCATCACTTGGAGAAGACGAGTAAGAATGGGAAGAATCACCCTGAACATATGATGTTGAAGCTATTGGTGGGGATATCTTCATACTTTTTTGTTGGCTTTTTTGTCAGAGGACAAGTGCAGATGATGTGCTTAGTCTGGCATTTTTCTTTGGTGCATTTGACATTAATATTGTCACAACTTAAAATGGGCAGGTTGCATGAACATGATGATATATCAAACAATGTATCCAACTTTTCCTTCCAGAATTTTGTTTGGGCAGCAGGTAGATGTTTCCTATTTATTTGCTTTGCCTTCTGAAAGCATAGAATTTTCACCTAGTCGACAACACTAATTTCCTTTAACGAAGGCAAACGAGAGTTGACAGCCTTCAAAATATCTGTCACGTCCTTTGCTATTAATTTGGAAATACCAAAACAAGAAAGGTGGGGATAAGTGTTCATTAAAAAATAGCTCTATTGAATTATTTGTCGACAAGTTGGTGGCTCAGTTTTATTCAATGGTGATGGTAAACCTGAAAATCTAATAGCACCTTTACTTCGAGTGGAAGCTCCAGTGTTTTTTCCAGCCATTCTTTAATTAAAACATCTGTAAAAAGAATACATATATATATATATATATATTGTCAGAAAATGCATGAAGATGTTTAAAAAAAATTGTAAATAAATTTCGAAATTCATTAAAAAAAGTAATAATGTTTACTTACCAAACAACAGTACTGTAGAGTTTAGTTCCAAAATTAACTCGTAAACCGACTTTTCACTTAAAAAAGACTGAATTTTAAAGTATAAATAAATTACAATAATTATAAAAGGTTTAAATATTTTAATAGTATGTCTACTTTGCTAAATATATATATTTGCGTTAATTATAAGGGTCATCAAACCAAAGTATTAGGGAGAGATAATTACCACCAGTGAAAGCCGAAAAATATCCAGTAAATAAAACGAGGTTTAGTAAGTCGTTATTTGTATTTTAAACTATATATTTTAATGTATTTTATTTTTGTTTTTGGTCATTTAATTTAACATAATATGAAAATGGATAATAAACTTAAAAATATCAATAATTTAATAAATCTTATTATCTAATTTTTCTTTAGTCTCAGTTTTAATTTAATGGATACAGGTTTCAGGCGTCACCGATATCACGACTAAAATCACAAAATATTATGTCTTTAAATGCAATTTCGCAAAAAAAATACAAAATTTTGGAAAAAATATTTTGTGGGGTAATTTCTGATGTTATTTTGCAACTTTCACCGCATTATTCTTTTTACAGCTCCAAAATTGACCTACCCTAATATATATATATACTTAACCCCTCTACACAAGAAGGATGTTGCTCAAAGTTGATGTTTTTGGTAGTTTAACAGGTTTGAATTCAGTTTTCCTTTTCTTCGATAAGTTGTTTTACCAAGGTTAAAAAAACAAGTCTGTCCTACTATTTACCCATAGCTGGAGGGAGAATTGTTGGATGTATACCTTTCTCAAAGTTATTAGCACCATGTGAAATGCCAACAGCCTTGTTCAGGATTTGAACTTGGGTCCCCATGTCCATTCCCTACAACAATAACAATTACGCCACAGGCTCTACCATAAATTCCCAATATAATGCAGGTAACTATGAAATGCTAATGAGAATCCTTCACTCCTTCCTTCATAGAAGCATTGATATCATCATGGAGTGCTATTACCATAGGAACCCAACAGGTTCATAGGTAGCCCCAAAATCATTAATTTATGGAATCAATTATTGATGTCAAGGATTGCTCTCAGGCCTTTTTAATTATGTTTGAATTTCAATCTGACAAATGTCCATATGTTTTTAATGTAAAAAATTAGCTCTTCAAAATTTAACTTGTTTATAATTAAATTTTAGTAATTTTCTTTTATCTTTGCATATTTATATTAGTCACTCTTAGAGAATTTAATAGTCAAACAATCTGTTCTTACTATCAGTTTCCCCACATCTTAATCACATAACTATTATTTTTAACTACATAGCTTTCATGAAATAAAGTTCTCATCTTCTATCTAAATGACTCATATGCATAGGATGATTTGTTTTATTTATTTATTTTTTTTTGTTTTGTATTATTTTTAGTGCTAAACAGCAGCTTGTGTACCTTAAGCAAAATACCTTTGGAACATGATACTTTTGACTTAATCCTTCTTAATATCAGATTGAATACTCACAAATAGATTTTGTTTTTGTTTTTTTTAATTATCTTTCATTGTCAGTTATAAATATAATAGAAACTTTTCTATGCAAAATAAAACTCAGTACAAATGAAAAAATTAGTGTTTTTTGAGAGGCGTGTAATGATTATTGTTGTAGGAAATGGACTTGAATACCAGAGTTCAAATCCAGGATGAGGCAGTTTGCTATGGGTAAATAGTTAGGCAGCATTGTTAAGGCAACTGATCTAGGAGAAAGAAAAGTCTGAATTCAAACTAGATCTACTCAGCTTAACAGGTCAACCTTGTGTCACATCCTGCTTGTGTGAGAGGGGTTGGGTAAATTCATGTATTAATGTTTAGGTATGTAGTGAAAAGTGTTTACTTTTTAACAAGTTCTGAAATTGATATAATGTGGTATATTTTTTATCATTAGTTATGCTTTATAAATAGTTTCTGTAAATTATGATATTATATTAAGTGTTTTTTATTTAAACTTTTTTTTATAGATCTGAATGTATTTTTTCACTATATAATTTGTACTATTTTTTTAAAAGAAAAAATGAAGCAAAAACATGTTGCATCTCATACCTGGTTGATTAGAGGTTACTTGTACTGGAAAAACATTTACACACTCCTGTTGGTCACACAAGTCCCTTGATGTGACACCAGAATAAAATCTTAGAAGATTGTAAATAATTAAAAATCAAAATAAAGTCAAAACTTAAAGAATTGATTCACAAATCTAGATGGATTCTCAGATGAATATTAAAACAAAAAACATACACCGTAAGATTATTATGGTATGTTGATGGCCATTGTTGTTTCATTAGGTAAGAACCCTAACTCTTTAGGTAACATTGGAATGATTTGTATAAAAGTTAGAATGGCTACAGTGTAGAAGAGACTTATCTACACTCTATCCAAGAAACTGAATATTATTGGTTATGCAAAGTAAAGAAATGAAGAGTGGTATTGTTGCTGCTTGTCATTACTTGTTTTTGGTAGGAGTTAGGATGCCATATTGTTTATGCTTTGTATTTAGGTTGTAAACATTTAAACTGCTACCTCATTGTAATAATCAGTCAATAGTGGTAAATTAGAGACAGAATCTAGTGAGTGTTACTACTGTTATTGTACTGCCATATGTTATTGTTGAACTTTGTTATTGAGACTTCATTAGGTTAGTCTGCATAGCTGACTTTAAATTGCCTTAGTTATGTGTTATGACATCCATAAACTAGGTAATTCAAGTATTTGTATAATTTATACCATTCATGAGGATCAGGGAGTGATAGATGTATAGGTATTTTCTGATTCAACAATGCTATACTTTGTGAGTTAGCAAACTAGCCAATATAGGTTAACTTTGAGCATAGACATACCCATATTTATAAGGTTTGTTGCAGGTTTTACTTAAGTTATTCAGTAGGAGAATATCAAGTGGTTACAATCTTGGAACAAAAGCCTGATGAGGAAGCTTATGAAAATTGTTGAGTTTTCACTTTTTTCCTATATCTTCTTTGTTAAATAATAACAAAAATAATAAAGCTGTCAGTCACAAGAACTCTTATGGTAACTGTGAGAAACAATCATACTCCTAAGATGGGGATTTTAAGAAAGGGTCATGCTCTTAGCTTCTGGCTGAGTGACAATTAACAACTTACTTTTTGGAAGCTTGGCAAACTGCTCCTCCCACTGGAGGTGGGCTTCAATTTGTCAAACAATAGATCTTTCTTTCATCGACTCAAGAATACTACTTCATGTCTTGCTGTTTTCGAAACTGGTTCAACGAGAAGTTGCAGCATCAATAATAAAACAAGTAGCATTTTTCTTTGACCACATGTCTGACTTGTCATCTCATCTTTGTCTCTGTCAACTTTCTCCAGACCCTGTAATACCATAGTCCCCTAACATAATAAATGTATGAAGATCCAGTTGCAGACTTCTGTATGTAAAGTAAATTTAGTCTAAGTCATTTGTTTAAACTCTTGGATGAATATTTTCATTAAGTTTTTAAAACTTTTTTTTTTCTTCATCCTAACAGGTCATTTTAAGGGTATCTATTGAAACATAAGCTAATGTAAAGCATTTAATATTAATCTTAGCATGTTTTAAAGTTTTTTTAAAACTTTTAGTAGTGGACATGAAGAATCTGTGTTAAATATAGAATTTGGTTCATCAAAACTCAAAGGTGATTCACTTGAAACATTAAAGTCTTATGTGACTGGCTAAGTTATTTCATGTTGCTGGAGTAAAATTCTTTATCAACTTACAATTCAATTCAAACTTCGTTTTTCTAAGTCTGAAAAAATAATTCTTTTAATTTTTCTCAGTTTTTTTCCTTTAGATTTTCTTGTCTTTGGTGAATTAACAATATGTAAGGATTTTTATTTTACAAAAATAACTTTTAGAAGTTTTCTGTTTTAATAAAATTGTTTCCTTTTTGATCACCAACTAATATCATCCATTTTAATAACTGAAATATAATTTCTTTGTATGGAGAGGAAATATAAGATGAATGACTTAATTTGCTTTTAGTAATATTTCAAGGTTAAATCTAATAGACACAGAATTGTTTTATCTCAAAAGAGCAGAGGGTGTTCCTGTGGTGTTGTGGCTAAAGTTTTGGACTATGACAACTCCAGTCACACTATTATGTACACTTTGGGAAAGGTGTGAACTCCATTATCCCTCACCAGCTATATAGTACTACTACTATTCTTCTACTAGGCTGGCATTAAATAACCTATGAAAACTGTTATGCCATTAAACAAAGAAACCAAACCATTGTCTGATGTCATGTCTTACATATGAATGACTTAATAAATATTCAATTTTTTTTTACACTAATTTCTATTTTCTTTTCAAATACAAATTTTTAATGTAAATTATGAAAATTTATAACAAGACAAAACAGTTTTAAAAAGCAATTTAATCAAAACAATATCAATATAATTTACTTAGATTTATTTATAAGTGTGTAACAGTATGTAATTTAATCAAGGAATTATTTTTATTGTGATTTATTGGAAAAATACACATGGAGAAGGCTCAACATTCATATCATTTGTTTTCATATTTAAATATCATCATAATTTGGATTTTCACAATACACCATCCGACATTAAATGATGCTGAATCCATTGGATTGGATTTGACCCATATTTGAAATAGTGAATTTTTCAATTGTAGTACATTTAATATCTTGTAAACTAGATTTATATATATTTTTTGTTAGTTTTGTTCATTTGTCTTAATTAAAAAAAATGCTGTTATATATCTCAAAAATACTTGGCAATTTTAATAACTATCTGAATATTTTCTTTATCTGAAATTTGATTCAAATAAAAAGTTGTTTTTTTAGTCATTTACTAAGAATATTTAATTGTTGCTTCAATCATATCATTTGATGTCTGTTCTTTTGTTAATTCACTTTCTAAGTTATATCAGATTACAAAAGTGCATTCAGTATAATAGTTTTGATTAAAGCATATTTTGTTTAATAATTAAGAAAAAAAACAACAGTTCGGTTTGTGATTCTCTTTTTCCCTATTGGCCAATAAATAATAATTATTCTATACTAGCATAGAGCCTGTCAAAAATGAGATTATTTGTATATGGATTGGCACTTCTCTTTCCTGATATAAACTTGGATGCAATTATATTGAGTAAATGAATGAAGAATTTTATTTTCACATAAAGCTGAGTGCTTGTAATTAAACCTGGAAATGAAAGCAGTATGGAATTGCTGTACAATTCACCCTAAATCCTAAATTATATGAAGTGGATAACTGGGACAAAAATTAAAGCTGTTTTTTAGCTACTGAAGGATACTCTAATAGAAACCCAAAATACATTAATAAATAACTCCTTTATATTTGATTTTTAAGTCCATGGTCAATGAGTATAGAGACCAATTCTTCATGTAATTTCAAACAAAAAGATGAAATTTTTATGAAAGAGTTTTTGAATTCAGTCATAATTTTTGGTGTTAAATGATAGAAAGTGAGAGTTTAATTTCTGTTGCTAAGTTGTTAAATTCTACATCAATAAGTCATTTCTTTTATGCTGGTTTTGCATATACTTTTTTCCCCCCTTAATTCACTTAGCTACATTTTATGGTGCACAGTTTACAAAATGCTCCTGTAAAATAAAATAGAATTAGTTTAGAAAAAAAAATCTGCTCAGACACTTGTTTCCAAGAGCAATGCACTTTTACACAATGATTACTTATAACATCATGTCATGCCGCAGGTACGGATATCCCTGACCCTCTCTCATCACTTCTCCCTATCATTCATTGCCTCTGGTAGGTCTTCAGGGCTACATCCTGTATCCTCACTTAGCTGCTGTATGTATGTTCAAGCTGGCCGTCCTGCTTTTGCCCGGCCATATGTGGGGGTCCGTAGGAGTATATCACTTATGAGCTCGCCCCTGCTTCTCCAGCAGTGTCCTGCATGTCTGGTTCATCTAACTTGGATAGTTTTCGTGATGAGAGGCAGGTGGCCATATAGTTGGTGCCTTGTGGGGTGTTGCCGCCAGGACTTGTTCAATATTGCTCGCATCATTCTAGTGTAATTGCTGTCTAGCTTCTTCTCCAGCCGTTTAGTTAGCGTCCTGGTAGTGCATCCATACAGCAGTATCAATACGACTGCTTCCTGGAAGAAACTGCGCTTCATTTCATCGGTCAGGTCTGATTTCCATATGATTGATAGCCTATCGATAGCTGTCCATGCCCTCGTTAGCCGTGTGTCGATGTTAAGTGTCTTTTGGTACGTTTGAAAAATACCTGATTTCTTTTTACCAATGTTTATAATTATTGGAAAAATTGTATTACTTTCTGGTTTGTATTCCATATATTCAATTTAGTAAAGCATTGAGTTTTGTAATAAAATACCTGGTCTGGTCTGAGATGATCAAGTAATTTGATATTAATGAAAAAGTTTGCCAACTTTGAGCTATGATATCTTTGATCCTTTCTAAATACTTTCCTGGGACCTCGCACAGTTATCCAAGTCACATGACCTCTTTTCAAAAAAGTTTGCAAAAGATGTTTTAGGGATCACCATCAGTTTCCTTGTTGCATTTTATTTAATCTCATTCATGATCTGAAATTTTTTATGGAGATTTTGCATTTGAAATCTACAAGGTGAATTTGATAAGATTTAGGCTCTAGGAGGAGCTGATTGACTTAGAGTATGTGATATTTCCTTCCTAAGTAAGTTGGCGACCTTAGTTGAGGGTAACTTGAAGGCTTCCTTTTCAATAGCTACTACACTGAGGTGTAGGGGAGGGTGCTACTCCATTCCCTGAGTGGCTCAACTTTACCCTTGATCCGTACCTTATAATGCTGAATATTAAGCAAGGCGGCATCAAGTACCTTTTTTTGAGTCTTTGGTATGACTCAACCTGAGATTGAACCCTGGTTTTCCAGACCATTATCAAACACTCTACTCATTAGACCATACTCACCCCTAAAACAAATAAAAAATAAACAGTGCAAAATGTAAAGAATGTCAGATGTTCAAATTGGCTGGATGCAAACCCGAGATCTAATTTGTGTATTGTTATTTGCCAGTTCCCTTCATTTTTTCTTTTTTCTTCTTCAGATACACTGCTGGTGGGATTTAGAATACACTGACTATATCCCTTACGGAGGGGTAAGACCCCTCCCTTCAAAAAAAAAGTGTTCTGGATATAACACAAAATTGCATCTGATTGTGAAACTCCAGTTTTAGAGTTCTGGGGAGTGTAGAGTATCCTTTCATCATCATTACTCCCTGATCCACTAGCTCAGAGTGGTAGTACCTGTTAGGGTCCTATCTCTGGTCAAAAAGATCTGTTTGCAAATTATTTTAGTTAGATAGGAATATTTGATATAGAACTGTGCAAACAACTTAATATAAATGTACAATGTACATGATTCCCTAAGCTTTATGCCTAAAATAACATGAGACTGATTGACATGGTGTTAAAAAAATCATTCTGTTTTCAGTTTGTTAGCAGTTGACTTTTTGGAGTATTATTCTTATTGAAAACATTTGACAATGTGAATCATTTTTCACATTTCACTTAACAACAAAATTTTCTCTGTGCTTCAGTTGTCCAAGGTAGAAATGATTTTTAAGGTTGGGATAAGATAGGCATTTCTCATAGTGTAACGGCTAGCTAGCTATATTAGCAAGCCATTGCTGGTGAGTTTGTATCTCAATGAGTGTCCAATACATCTGGTCTTGTTTCACAAGTAAACAAAATTTAGTAAGTAACTATAAGGTTGCGATAATTGTTTAAATTTATCAGGTTGTCAAGTGCAAAAGTATATGAACTCAACATTCAATGATTGTGTGTCTTGGGTGGGGGGCATTGTGAGAAAATCAATTCAGTTTTGGCACTTTCATCATACCTCCTTTCCAAAAATAATAACAATTTGGAATAAAACCGAGATAATGTAAACAGTCTTATTACTTAGAGAGGTGCTTGTATCATAATTGCCATCACAATAAGAATGGACTTGGCAACCCCTGAGATCAAATTCTTGATGAAGCTGATACTTAGCCTTTTTTATTATGAGAACCAGGTGCAGGACCATTAGTCCACGCATGCCTGGTGGTTCCAAAAATGCCTTGAACCCTGTTGGCTTTCCCCTAAGAAGGAGTGCCTCTGGTGCCAGGCAATAAACATTGCCCCTCTGGAGAGGGTTAGTCTTCGGGGAATGGCCCCTTAAGGTTCAAGGAATGCCGGTCAAAGCCACAATTGCTGGGCCTCTGCGGCACCCATGTTAGGCAGCCTTGACTGACTGCCATCAAGCCAAAACATAACCTGACCCAATCTACCTACCAGTGAACACAGCCAGCTGAAGTGCATCCTGGCCCAGTGGGCTAGCAGACTCAGTGCACTCACTTGATGAAGCCGTTTTAATTCCACATAGTGCTAATACCTTTGCGAAAAGTATGCATCCAACTATTCTTCCCTCAGCTATTGGTAAATAGTTGGCTATACTGGCTTTTTAACCTTGATATGGTAACTGGTCTTCAAGTAAAACTTTAAATTCAAAACAGCTATACTTTACTTAAAAATTGATCTCGTGTTGTGTCCCGCTGGTGGTAGAGGGATTGGGTAAATACATGCATCGTATCAGTTCCTCACCCCAGTTCTATAACTGGACAGATAAAGTGCTTAAACAAAAACTCCTTGTGTAGTATGTCTCTCTCTATATTCATTAATAGAATTTTTTTATTTTTAATATTTAGTTGGTAGGTTGGTTGGTTTTACAGCATGGCAAGCTTTGTTGGGTTATTTTATGCTGAAGTTAGTTTAACAATTATGCTCTCCAATTATAAATGCTACAAAAATGTATCTTCACATTTTAAACTGGTAAATTCTTTATACTTAGTTATGATATCAATGGGTGAAAAGCTATTGTGTTAATGTAGTTCAAAATCACTTTAAACATCATTTCAAACAAATCTGTTTGACTTGTAGATGGGACCTTAACTAGTATTACCTCTCCCAGTCAGAGTGGATTTGTAAGCAATAGCAATGAAAGGATACTCTACACTCTCCTGAGCTCAAACCTCACCACTGGATTCAGTTTCATGTCATATTCAGGACACTTAATATTTAAGTTACTGTGAAATGAAAGTCAATTTAAACAAGAGATGAAATAGCATCTATTTACAGCCTTATGCATTGATTTCCTTGTTGGATAGATTTTTAAAAAAGAGATTTTATGAATTTAACTGCTGACTTTTATTATAAATCATAAACAAATTTTGATTCATTGTTCAGAAAGATTCTGTGACAAATGTGAGTTCCAAAAGTAGATTGCCCAAAAAATAGTTTTTGTCATGAAACTGGGTTTCAATGTTCTCAAAGTGGTATTGAATTTTATACACAGTTTATGAACATCATATTTCTTACAGTTATCCTTTACATGGACTGTTCTGTTAGCATGGCCTAAAATATTCTGTCTGCATCTTTTGTGGAGGGGTAAAACCCCACCTCCCTCCAAAGGTGGGGTGTCCTTGGCATGTTTCTAAACCCCATTTGGTAGAGTGGTACTTGTGTTGGGGCTTTCGGGAGAGTAGAGTCACCTCTTCTTGGCCATTGTTGACTGGTCTGCTCGGATCTGGAGTGATAGTATCTCTTAAGATCTCATTAATTAGTCAAATAGATGTTTGAAATTTATTTGTATTAGATAGGAATACTTAAAACCAAGCATTATTATTGTTAAATAGGAATAGTTACTTGAAACCACAGGCAAAAAACTCAAAAAACTGATCATGGCATAAAATAACTCTACAAGGTTTGATAGGTTGTAAAACTAATCCATCAACTTACATTTTTGATGGAAAAATTGAATGAGACAATCATTGAACTCATAAGGTCTTTTGAAATGTAAAACTAATCATCATATGATTTAAAAGTAGTTTATGCTGGGGTTTTGTGGCATTTCTCAAGGTGATGGAAAATAGATTTTAAACAATAATTTCTCTGCTTTGGAGTTAAGTTTGAATATCTTTTATACATTTTTTTTTTGTTATTGTAGTAGTAATACTAACATTTTACTTTTATTTTTTTTTTTAAATTTTAAGAGCTTAGGTTTAAAAAGATGTAATAGTCTATATTTTTAATTGTTCTTTTTTTTGTTTTTTGTATATGAACCAAATCCTGTGATATAAGCTTATAATTATTTCAGATTCTGCTACTTTTTCTTGAAAGAAAAAGAAAATGTTTAATTTTTACTCAGAAATGTATTTGAAATGTTTTTTTATTTAATTTCAGAATCACAGCCTTATCTTTAAGTGACTTTGAAAAGAATTTAAATACTGTAAGTATACCAAAATCCTTTTAATTATCAATTAGATGTTAAGATAACCATTTAATTCTTTTTGATGTGACTTGTTTTTTTAAAAAAATTCACAAATGTAGATTAGTCTGTTCTTTTGTTACCTCTTACAAGCATATACCTGTGTAAAGAATGTTTTTTTGCTACATTCTATCAGGGCATTCCTACATAATTTATGACTTATAATTCAGCTATATCATAAATTCTCTATAATTAATTTTTTTTGACTGTAATTACTTTCATCTTAATCTCTGTTACTATTTCTTGGAACTCTTTTAAAAGATGGTAGTATATTAGGTAGTTCTGGAAGATAAGGTATATGTTATATATTTAGGTTTGAATGACTGAAACATGTAAAGCTTTTTTGCCTTAGTGTCAAGGCAGCTTATTGAGAAGTTTCTTGATGAGAGAAAAAAGTGAGTTTGAATTTTAGGCTTTTTTCATTTTTGATTTACCTTGCTTATTATTCAATGTCGAATGATGGTATGAGTATTGCAATAAAAAGCAGCTGAGATCAAGATGGAAATAATGTTAGTCCAGAAATTAATAATTGATAACACTGTACAAATATTTTTTTACTTGTTCCCTCACAGAAAGTGTTATTTCCCACTTCTGCCTAAAGTAAGTGAAAAAGACATATTTTTCTCTTCAAATTTTGGTTTTGTAATTTAGGTAATGAAACTTTCTGAACATTCTAAGTAGATTTAGTGCCAAATAACTGATAGAAAATGTTCTATTCACTTCTAAACATTTGTTTATTTTTATATAACTTTTGTATCAATACATGTAAATTTTAATCCATATATAGTTTTTATTCAAACCTTACGTTAATGAAAATGTGCAAATTTGTTGGTTTATTGACTTAGAAAATTTCTAAATTCTCTTGTCCAGGGTACAAAAGTGAAGTTTCAAGGGTATATTGACCATTTTCTATATTTTTACAACATAAGCAATTAAGAAATAACACAAAATATATAGGAACAAAATTTGTGTTGCATAGTGTAATGTTTCATCTAAGAAAATATCTTTTATTTATATATATATATATATATATATATATATATATGTGTGTGTTTCATCTGAAGATTGTATTTTCAAATACTTGAAACTTACAGTCATGAGATTGACATGAGAAAATATTTATTATAGGTTTTCTCCAGCATTTGAGCACTTTTCTGATTTTAGAAAAAATGCTTTTATAATGATTTATTCATTTAATTATAAATGCATGAATACACACATAGAGGGTTTTTCAGAAAAATTGATCTCAAATAATTTGACCAGTTCTCATTCAAATAGTCTCAGATTTTAATGGTATGTGTAGAAACAACTCAAAATTCCATGGTTAATGATAAAATATCTTTCCTTTGTCAGCAAATGGTATTTCTATACCTGGAAAGAAAAACAAAGCAATAAAAATAGAATTTTGAGTTGTTTCTAACATGCAGTTACAATTTGAGATCATTTGAACAAAAATTGGTCAAGGTATTAGATTATGAAATGATATAAAAATTTCTGAAACATCCTGAATAAATACCATTGGCCACTTTTGGTATTTTCATAGTTTAATGTAACATTTATCTCTCAACAATAGATTTATGAAAGTCATTTGTTGTTGGTTGGTCAGAGATATATAATGTGTGCGTGTGTGAAAAGACAGATAAAATGTGCAATTGGATTAGTTTTAAAAGCAAATGGGAATATTGCAAAGATTCTGCAAAAGTTTAAAAAATCTACAGATTTATACATAGATTGTCAAATGACATACGAGTAATTATAAGGGTTAATGTTTTATGTTTCTTTCCTTGCATCAAACGGTTTACTAATGGTGAGATTTCTTTGATCTAACCTCTAATTTTATTTTTTCTCAAGGCTCTAGAAAGAAATGTGCTATTGGAGAACGAGCTAGACGGTAAAGAAATGATGAGGGAAGCAATTCAGAGATTAAAAGATGAAGCAAGAGGTAAGTTGAATTTATTTTTATCTTTTCAGCTATAATGCAACCTGATTTTATATATATATATATATATATATATAAAAAGCTGAGGAGTAAGAACCCCATCCCCCCCAAAAAAGGGAGTCCTAAATATAACATTAAACTGCATCTGATGGTGAGGCTCCAGTTCTGGAGAGTATAAGTACTTCTTCATTGCCATTAATCCCAGGTCTACTCTAACCCAGAGTGGTAATATCTGTGGAGAGAGGGGTGTCATGTATAGGTCAAATAGGTCTGTTTAAAAATTATCTGTATTTGATAGGAATACTTAATATCGTATTACTGTAAATTATTTGTATTAAGAGTAGTTACTTTGTTATAATTGTTACTAAGCATTATTATTAGTTATCTGAAATCATATAACTGTGTGCAAACAAATGACTATTATTAAACAGAAATAGTTACTTAAAACCATATGATTACTAGTAATAGATAGGAATACTAGAAACCCTACAACTGTGTGCAAATTATTTATATTATGCAGGAATACTCGATGCCATATAACTATTTGTAAATAAATTCTTAAGTAACAACTATACTAAAAATGTTAATATAAATGTACTATAAATGCAGTTTCCTAATCTCTCAGCATAAAATAATACTAAATGAGTTATCATGCTGTTAAAAGCAATCAGTTGTATTTATGTTAAAAGCAGGAACCAGAATGTAACAAATCGAATATTTAAAAATTTTGATATATCATGTAGGAATTGTTTGGTAGGTTTTGTTTTTGTTATCATGACTGATTTCTGTTTCCATTGCAACAAAGCTATTTTTCTTCTGGCATTAAAAACACATGATTTAATTTTTTTAATGTTGCACTATTATATTTAGATCAATTTACAACTTTTTTTTAAAATTTGAAGATAAAAATTTAATAATTCTTAAAAGCAGAATAATTCATTGAATGTATCTGTTATTTTTCCTCTTCCTGATATTTGAATGCTTACTATTATTATTAAATATATACAGCCTAGTACTGGAATTAAACTTACAACCAGCTTACAGAAATTAATGTTTTGTTATCAGATTGACTTATCTTACCGACTAGTTGTAATGGGTTCTGCTATATAAGCCTATGGTATTTCTTTTAGTTAAACATTCAGTTACCTGGTGTTCACGTGGTCCCACGGGGCTTTATCTCTAAGCAATACTTGCTTTGCAGAGCTAAGTTTATCACTTGGCACTTGAGGTAACCATCAAGCATTTTTTGTGACAGCCATGCATGAGTCTTCATTTGTGTGTCAACCTACTGACTATAAAATTACTTCATTTAAAATCTAGCCTGGTGAGAAGTTGGATAAATCTTTTAAGTTGCTTGGTGGCCCAGTCAACTGGGGCTGTAGAATATACCAACTACATCCCTGCAGAGGAGTAAGACTCCCCCGACAAGTGTCTTGGTTATGACTCTGAACAATCTGATGGTGAGGCTGTAGTAATGCTGGAGCTTTGGGTTACCTCTTTATTGCCGTCACTCCCAGATCCACTCTGATCGGGTCCTATCGATTGGTTAAATGGAACTAAACAGTGTACTTATGTTAAAGTGAGTTGTTTGAAATAAAACTGTTTTTACGTATAAAATTGGATTTGGCATTAAATAACCTACAATACTTGATATGTCATCAAACCAAACCAAACCAAACTATTCAGTTGCTTGGTGAAACTCTCTATGATAGACCCCTTCCACACTGGTTACAAATTCTACTGATTATGGTCATTTAATTGCATAGATGACAAAAGAAGCTTCATGCACTGAATTATCTTCTGATTATCAAAGTAGAAACAAAAGTAATTACAGGTCCTTGCTATCGAGTTGACATAGCATGTCTGAAAGAAATGGTTGCACTAAAAGAAATTGACCTCTAATGGGTTCCCAGTGAACGACAACTGGCAGACTGCATGACCAAAAGAGATGTTACATCTGAACTCCTATGATCGGTGAGGCCTATCAAAAAGGATGAATTGATGCAATCTCTTTTTTTTTTTTTTTTATTTTTTTTTAATGAAAAGAACTAACATAATGCATATTTTCATTTTAGTTTTGAACATTAAAAATGTTTCTTAAAGTAACTACACATGGTATTCCATAATACTTTAGTATATTCTACTTAGGTATTGCTTTTTTAGTTTTGTTCACATCTATATTATTTTCTTTTAGATTTACGATCTGAACTAAAAGCCAAAGGAATGAAACGTATGTCAAGCAGCACAGAAAACTCTTCAACCTCAGACATCCCAAGCAGTAGCGGTGTAGAATCTGCCACAGCCACCACAGCTCCTTCTTCAACAGACAGTAGCAGAACGCCATCTGCTATGTCCTCTGATAGTAGTGTCCATCCTAGTACAATGGATTCAACCAACTGTACTGCTACACCTCCTCCGTCAACTACAGCAACTACAATGAGCAAAGGTAAGAAAGATCTTCAACAGAATATCTGCTATTTCATCTGTTCTGGCATTCTTTAGTTTGGATGACTTTATAGATATTTTTGAGTAAAGAGCATACAATGTATTGGGATATGAGAAATCTGAATTTGACTTCATTCATTCATGATTATTAAATTAAGCTTAGTCTGGCACAAGGCTATCAGCATGAGATACTCAGTGAGGATTGAACTAATATCAAATATTTTCATTGTGGAAGAACATCTGGACAGACAATGTTGCATGTTATGTATTTGTTCACCTTTTTTGATTTGGAAAAAAAAAAAAATTTGATAAATCTTCACTTAGAGCTTTGAAAATGTTGTTTGATTATCAGGTATGTTATGACAAATCATTGACTTGGCATAAGAAGTAGATTCATTTTGGGGAGTAAAAAATCAAATAATATTGTTTTAGAAGCTGTCATCAGTGACAATTCTGGCTATGATTTGAGAGTTAATGATGATGCTGGTGTTGCTCTTTCTCCATCACCAGCAGATGGTCTGTAAATTTGGTGAGATTTCAAATTTCTGTTTTCAGAGATGACCCTAAGAATTCCTCATAGTTTGGCTAAAAATCTGGGTAAAAATAGTGGGGCCTTAACAGTACAGATAGAAGGACATTTGATGAATAATATGTTAATCCTTATCTTACTAATTCTGAGGGTTTTTTTTTATTTTTTATTTTTTCATACCAATCAGAACATTTTGTTTTGTTTCAAAATTAATCATTAAATTTTGAGTCAAGGAATTTCTTACATTACCATATGTCATATAGCAGCCATCCACCATCTGGAGTTAGTATGTTATTGTGTGATTATTACTTGCTGTTTAGGACTGAAATTTTTCAAATTCCTTTTTTTTTTTTTCTTCTTCTTCAATGGACAAACCTGGTCCTTTGTAGTTAAAAACAGTGACTTTTTTCAACTCATGATTGATAATGAAGTTGAATAAACAAATTTGTATGTGATGGGGCAGATTATCTGGCATCATCTTAGTGAAGACAGGCAAGGTCATAGTAGTGATGACATAGATAAATTGGGTGATCATGTTAATTATATGGAAGTCCTTGTTAAAGCTGCTGCTGAATTTCGAGGTACTGACCCTTTGGAGATAAGGGCATTCATAGGAATACTGATATATATGGATATTGAGCAATTACCTTCTATTTGTGACTATTTTCATATGATTGATTAAATTTTCCTGGGTGGATAAGAATCAATATAAGTAATTTACCTTATTGGATCCTAAAGTGGTTTATCTGTTTCTCCTCCTGCTTCCCTTCAGAGATCTAAGTAAGAGCAATAAAAAATGATTTTCAATTAAATGATGAATCCTGAGCAAATTAAAGGTTAGGTTTGGTTATTTTATTTAATGGCATATCAACCTTCATGGGTTATTTAATACCAAAGCTATTCTTGTCGAAGGACAGCAGTAATACCTTTTTAACTCATAACTGGGGGGGATAAGAGGGCTCATGCCTTTCCTGAGGGTATATGTCTGAAAGTGAACAAAATAGCATGACTGGAGTTTGAACTCGCTTACTTCCAGGCTTTAGTCCAGCACATTAGCCACAACATCAATAAGACTCCTCTGCAAGTCAAAGAAACTATGCATTGAAGAAGAAACAGTTAAATACAAATATTTTTACATTATGTAAAATGTTCTCTGAAATTATCTTTTTTCATTTTTATATACTTGAAATTGAAAGCATTTATCATTAACAATTCCATGTAAGTAAAGTAAAGTTAAGTTGGCGACCATAGTCGAGGGTGACCCGAAGGCTCCCTTTTCGATAGCTACTACACCAAGGTGTAGAGGAGGGCGCTACTCCTTCCCTTGATTGCTTCACTTTACCCTTGATCTGTACCTTATAATGCTGAGTGTTAAGCAAGGAGGCATCAAGTACCATTTTTTGAGTCTTTGGTATGACTCGACCTGGGATTGAACCCAGGTCTCCCGGGCCATTGGCGAACACTCTAACCGCTAGGCCAAAGCCATGTTTGTACCTCTGTGGTTGAAGTTTGTGAATCAGTTTTGATTGTAATGAGGAAGGTTCACCCCAGGCTGTTTTTTTCTGTCCATGTGACAGAATGAGCTGACAATTGATATTTGGTGGGTATGTAGAAATGTTTAAATCTCATGCCTTTCTAAGTGAATTATGTAAAATTATAACTACCTGTATATCATGTATTTATTGATATCTAACTCATTATCCACCTAATATTGCAAATTAGATATACAGAATACAAAAATGAATAAAAACTAACATGCTGTTTACATAATTAAAAAAAATCAGGTCTTACAATAAATATTTTTTGCATTTATCATTTGCAAAAGTTTCCAGTTATGAAAATAAATTCTGAATACAAAAACAATAAAAAACAAACACTGGAAATGTTTGTATATAACTAATACAAATTCAACAAATATTGTATTTCTATTTACTAGTATAAAAGTAAAGTTGGCAACCTTAGTCAAGGGTGACCCAAAGGCTCCCTTTTCAGTAGCTACTACACCAAGGTGTAGGAAGAGGGCACTACTCCATTTTCTAAGATAGCAGTTAAAATTTTTGCATGTAGTGGCCATGTTACAAATGAAGGCAACAATTCTTTATGGTTTTTAGTATCAAATTCTTCAAAACAATTGTGGAACTTAATCTGGCAAATTTTCAAGCATTTATTATGCTCATTGGAGTCTGAACTTTGTTTCAATATAATTATTGTTTCAATTTGCTAAAAAAAATGAAAAGAACTGCTCCTGGTGTAGTGATTATCATCATAGGAAATAGATTTGGTGACCTGAGTTCAAATTCTGGATGAGGCTGTTTACATTTCACATAGTGCTAATGCCCTTGATAAAGGTATGAATCCAACTATTGTGGCTGGGAAGGGTCTTTGTGGCATAATGGTTAAAGTACTAGACTGTGGCCTGGAAAGAAGTAAGTTCAAATTCCAGTTGCACTGTTATGCTTTCAAATTACTACCCTTGGGAAAGATATGAATGTCTCTGTATTTCTGCAGGCATGGGTTAAATCGTATCACAGCTATTCTTCTACAAGAATGGCTTTGGCATAGAATAACCCACAAAGGTTGATATGCCATTAAACAAAGAAACCAAACCAACTCTTCTCCTCCCAGCTTTGGGTAAATATGGGAACACTGGGCTCTCTAATCTTGTTATGACAACTGGTCTAGGAGAAGGAAAAATCTGAATTCACACCAGTTGTACTCCACTTAAAAATTAGCCTTTTCATAGCAGAAGGGTTGGGTAAATACATATTTGCCAAAAATGAAATGTCAAATGAAGAAAAAGGCATCAATTTCATGACATTTTTCCCCCGAACTACTTCTGTTTCTTTATTATTTTGTCTAACAAGTGATAGGGTTGTCAAAGGTATTGAGGAACTCTTTCTGTTTAGTAATGATAATAATACTTTAAAAAAAATCAATTTTGTTTAAACTGTCTATTAAGCACTGATAATTGACCTTTGAAAGTAGTTTTTATTGACCATTATTCAACATTACCAGATGGCATGTTGAATGAAGATTTGATAATCAATTATCATTAAGAACAATGCTCCTAAGGATTAAAGCTCTGCAGATGTTGGCATTTGTGTGAGATATGTATATATATAATGATGGCTTGGGGTGCATAGAAATTAGGTTAGATTATGTAAAAATAAATGTGTCAGGATTTTGACCAGATCCATTAAATCATGTTTTACTTTGTTTAACTCCAGGTTTTTGTTTATATTTAACTTTGTTAGGGGAAAATTCCATGTGTCATATTTGCTATTAATGTCTGAAATACATTCATTCCTTTTTTTTCTTCTTTAGTATAATATTCAAAATTTCAGTCTTGGCAAATCTAAACATAGCTTATGTATTAATTTTGACAAAGTAAAATTTGAGTAGTAAGTTTCTCTCTAAGTTTATCATTTAGTCGATTATTTTTATGAATGGAGTTTTGTTAATAGAATATTTTTTTTCAATTTTATTATTACAAGCACTGACCTTTACAAAATCTTGGAATTTAAAAAAAAATCCTTGCAGGAAATATCCCTTTTTTTGTGTGCATTTTCTTCTGCAAAAATATTCTTGTAGATACAAAAAAAAAAAAAAGCTAAATTTTCGTGAGTGCATATTTTACCAAATATTTCTGAATGCTTTTTTTCTTGTATAAATTCTACATTAAAAGTAATATAACAGATAAATTTGATACATATATTATGTACTAGAATCATATGTATATAATGACAAGTTATTTTTTAATTCCAATTTTTGTCTTTTTATTTGTTATATATCAAAGCATTCAGAGTGCTTAATGCTTGCAGTGTTGATCTCCTGCTTTCTCTGACTCTACCCGTCTGTTATTATTTTCTGGATTTCTTGAAATGCATTGCAGATTCCCAGACTATGAGTTAGTGTTGTTTCCTATGGAAATATCCATTATTGCTAAATGGCCATGGCTACTGCTTGATTTGCAATGTCATGTCAAGTAGTAGCCAGCCAACCTTTCTAGAGATTGACATGTTATTGTTCCTTTCCTTAAAGCAATGACTACAATCAATTCTTTCCTTATTGTTCAGTTCTTGGCTGCTGAATGTGTTTTTTCTTTTTGCAAAAACACGTTTTTTTTTACTGACTTTACTAACTCTTACCTTTTTTATTTTTTATTTATTTATTTTTTTTTATTGTTCCTATTGCATGTCATCAGTGTGTCTATTTTAGAGACATTTCTCTTTGATAAAAATGTCAAAGGTCAGGCTATTTAAAACAGTTGTCTTCTTAAAGTCATTTCCAATGAGTTTAAGATTGATAATTTCTTAAATTATTCTGAACAACATATAATTTTTATGAATCTTCTTTTGTACTTTTAAGTTTAGAACTTATTTAGTGACTGCAATAAATATTCATGAGAAAGTGGTGTGAAGAAATATTTCAAATGTGATCAAAAATATGGTCAGAATTTTATTAAACAAATTAAGAATTTTGTCATGAGTTTTTTTAGTGCAAAATAGAAAAAAATTGTGGTGAAAGAAAAGTTATGCAAAAAAGGTTAAGAACAATATTGCAAATGTCCTGTCAGAGAGGGGTTTAGAATACACTGACTGTATCCCCTTCATAGGAGTAAGACCACCTCCTAAAAAATGGGGGTGCCCTGGGTATGACACTAAATTGCCTCTGGTGGTGAGGCTACAGTTCTGGAAGTCTGTGGAATATAGAATACCCCTTCAACAACATTATTATTTGGTTCACTCTGAAATCAGTGTGTTAGTACCTGTTAGGATCCTATCTCAGTGTCAAATAAATCTGTTTGAAAATTATTTGTATTCAATAGGAATTTTTTAAATACTAACATATATAAAAAAAACTTTTAAAAACTACACATAAAAAATGTAAATATAAACATATAATGTACATAATTCCCTAATCTCAAGGCATAAAATAACCTTAATGGATTGACATGGTATTAAAATCAATCAATCAAAATTACAAAAAAAAGTTTGACATCACTCGGCAATTTTTCCATAGTTTTCACATTAGAAATGGTTATTTTGAGTTTTTTTTTTGTATAATAGTAAGTTGTGCAATGATTTGAAAATAACCAATGTTGAAATATGTGTGTGGCTTTTCATCGTTGACTAAAATGAAAAATTCTTTGCTGAATTTGTACAGTAGCAACCTGTTATGTTTACTGTTTTGACAAAAGTGTCTAAAAATAGACTAAACCAAATTTAGACTGCGGAATTGGTTCGAAAAGCTAGACATGAAAAATCTAGCAAAAATTCAAATTTGGAAAGGAACATTTTTTAGCCAATCAACTCAGTTTCAGAATGCACTGGCAGAAGCCCCCAAGATCTCATAAAGGCTGGAGATTTTTACAGCTTAGTCAGTTCAATGTTTACCAGTAAACTTCATGTCAGTCAGTTATCTGGCAAACCACCTACCTTAAAAGCTACATGAATACTTTCCAATGTACCTGATTAAAATACACACACATTAAAGGTGTATTTTGTGTGATGGTAATCATCATAGGAAATACAAAGCTGTGTGTTGCTCTTGGCACTAATACTCTTGAGAAAGGCATGAATCAATCTGTTCTTCCAGCTAGGAGTTTAGGAAAATTTAGAATTCAAACCAGTTTTATTCTATTTAGAAATTGATCTTGTGTTATATCCTGCCTTTGGCAGATGGGTTGGGTAAATGTACACACACAATCAAGATGGATATTCAGAAACAATTAGTTCATTTTTAATCAATGCAATTATCACTAACATATCTGCAATTCACTGAACTTTACAAAAAAAAAAAAAAAAAAGAACAGTCAAATTCAATAAACTTTTTTTCATCAAACATTATTCATATATTGTTGCATATATATCTCATATCCTATTACCTTTTAGGCTGTCAGGGTGCCATGCATCTCTTTGGACGATACTAGGGATTACTTAGTGCTACACATCTCCTCTCCAAGTAACATACGACAAGTTGTACTGAGTTATAAGTATAAGTACTGTAAAAACAACAAACATTGTATGCTATAGCATAATTGCAGTTCATAACCCAATGTGTATTCATTTGTCTTTGTATTTGAAAATTTTGCATCATGTTCCATTCTTTTTCTTATTTTCACGATACTGCTTACCTTACACACTATGAAATGAATGATTTCGACTCCTGCTAAGAAAACTTGTACTTATTTTAACTTGATACCTATAGCCACATAATAGAATAGTGTCAATTGTTTTGTTTTTCTATTTTAACTAAAGTCAGCCAGATTTCAAAATGTGTAAGGTCAGATTATTAGTCACCTTTTGTATAAAATTTCTCTCAGGGATTTTTATAATTTAGATCATCAGTTACTTAACTATTAGACAAGAGTTATATTTTTGCTTTCTACAATTCTTATTTTAATCAACTACAAAAAGAATAAAATGATATTGTCCTTTTTTTTTTATTTCTATTTTATTTTCTTGACCTCTAACTTTGTGTAAGATATTAAAATTCCATGTCTTCTATATTATTGCCATTTAACATTGAATACCATTACAAGACATTAGTGAAGAGCATTGCCTAAAATAATTTAGAAAATAAAATTCTTCAATGGAATCAGATGAAATATTTATAAAGATAATTATGTGATAATTTCCAGAGATGGATGAATATCATCAGATTAGAATTTGAGCAACTTGGTGAATGCTGCTGAAATTTAAGAGAAGTTATTTACAAATGCAATAATTAAAATTGATTATCTAATTTCATGTACAGTCAGATGTCACCATCAGAAATACACTGATAATTTTATTCAGTTCTTTGCTTTGGACTTTCACTTATTCAGGGTGAGCCCATTCAGCACAATTTTCTTGTTCAGGACTAAAAGTTTAAATTAAAACTACATTACAAAATATATTTCAAAAGATTATATGTTAAAAAGTCTTAAAATCCCATTAAAACCATTGATAAAAATGAATTAAAAATGAATTCTAAACAGATTCTTAGAGTTACTGTCAATTTCATGAGGTTTTTTTCAATCATCAAAATGCATAATTTGATTCTATTTTTGATATGGCTCCATCTCATTATGTTGAGCTATGTAATGAAAAACTAGCTAATAAGTTGTTTTTAATTATATATATATATATATATATATATATATATATTTGATGATAAAGTGATGGTCATACCAATTGTAGTTGATACCCTTGTAATGACTCGCAAAGACATGGCAACAAAAAAAAAAAAAGGAATAATTGAGACCACCCAGACAACAATGCTGTTAAGATCAGCTATAATACTCAGAAAAGTCCTGGAGACTTTATGAAACTTGCTGTCACCTGGTCTTGAGTGAAAAACTACCAGTTAGAACCAATGTGAAAACTTCATGTGGTGAAAATGATATGAAAATTATTTTAAAAATATAAGTAGTTTAAATATTCTTTAAGTCACCAGTCTGAGTTGTCAGATACTTTGGGTAAAAGCTAGAATAAAGAATTTTTCAAATGATTGTTGTTTTCGCTAAAATATTTATAGACTATATATATACATGCAAATTATATTAAATATTCATTGGTGCTTTCTTGGAAATTATTTTAGATTTAAAAAAAATAATGGCCTGAATACATAGACTTACCCCAGTTTTTGCTGTGAATCACTACTATATTTGGTGGTTGCTGCAGACAATATTGTTATTACTATTACAAATATGGTTCCTACAACTACACCATGTCCAGGTTGAGCCTCTTGTCCAGTGTTTATGAAAGTAATTATGAATTATAAGATGTGAAATTCTTATAATACACAAAACTTCTAAAACTACACAACATTATTTTTTATTATACCAAAGAAATCATACACAGAAAAATGCAGAAGCCTTTGCCAACTTGGTTCAATGTTTGTCAATTGTGATGCCAAAGAAAGACATTTAGAAATCCTGAGAGAAGATTAGCTGTTAAAAGGAAAACCTATTTTAATTCATATAGAATAACTCTGTTTGACAGCATATAAGTTGAATGGTTTATGAAGGGTCACAGTGAGCAGTATTCATTGAAATACTGCTCACTGTGACCCTTTCAAGCTCCACAATTGTTATTTTCAAACTTTAAAAGGTAGCTTTCTAGTCCTTATACCATCAGATAATTTATGATATTAGCATAGAATTAGTTTTAAGTTAAATGTGTATTTTATATGCTGTCTATTATGGTAACTGCTTCAAGGAAATTAGCAGTAGAAAGTGTTAATGAGAATGCTGCTACCTATTTAAAATATTTGGATAAGTGATGGCTCATTAATAACAGCAATCTTGAAAACTTTTCAGTCAGAATTTATATTGTTTACCTCTATTATCACCAAAAAAGAAAAAATAACAACTTTCTGATATTTTATCAAATTTAAAGTAGCCCTAAGAAGTTTTGAAGATCAGACCAAAGATTGTGATGAAAATTAGAGCTAGAAACCTGAAAAATAAATAGGCAAACTTAAAATTATAAACCAATAGAATAGTGTGTTATATCTGCAGTAAAGTAGAATGTAAGATTGTGAATTGTTGAATTGTCTTTGCTGAGTTCATTTGATTCGCACAATTTGGTTTGCTGTATAAATCAAGTATATTTGTTTGTGGGAAGAGGAGTCAAATATCTTCTGTTATTTATTTGTCTTAAAGAAATATAAATTGATATTGCTTTTCACTGATTTCTTCCTCCTTCTTGTCTGTCTTTGGGAACCTACTTACAAAGATAAGTTCTATTGTATGTTCAAAATGATAATGTTGATAGATATTCTATTGAATGGAGATGGATTAAATCTTTTTAGTCAAAGAAATTATCAGATCCTTTTTGATAAAAAAGAAAAAAAAATCAAAAAAATTAATAATTAAATCCTTTTGACAAAAAAATATTAAATTCTTTGAATCAAAAAAATCATCTTATCATATGAATCAATTAGTTTTTATTTTTGCCTGAAAATAGAAAAATTAAAATGGCAAGATTATTTTGCTTGTTTATAAGCAAAATGTATCAAAATATTTTTCCGAATTAATTTTGTGATTTACTATTTCTTTTCTAATTGGTTGAATTAAAAAGTTTTGTAATTATCATAATATACTATTGATTTCTTCAAAATTAGAGGGAAGGAGAAAGCAAATTGTCCAAATTCATATAAATGAGTTCAATACGAATTAAGAAGCCTTTGGCATTAAATCATTTTTCTAAAAAAAATTCGATCAAATCTTAGAATGTTTCAGTAACTCATATTTTGAGTGTCTTTTTTATAATGTCTGAAAATTCACACTGATTATTTCTTATTTTTTGTTCCTCACTAACTGTATGATTGATGTTGCTTAATTGATTCTCCATGTTTGGCAATGTTTCCCATTTTCAGGCGCTGCTATCTCCCCTGCTGCCCGAATCTCAGCACTCTCCATTGTTGGAGACTTATTACAGAAAGTTGGTGTAAGTACCATTGCTTTTACTAATCTTCTACACTGGTTATTGGCACTTTGCAAAATATTTCTCTGTTGCAGTCATTTTATAAAACATGTGAATTTTTTGATCCCCCTCACACATTCAATGTGTGTGTGCGCGTGCGCATCTTGTTTTACAAGCATGTAGACTTTTGCTTGAGCTTGCTCCACAATCCTATCTTTCTCCACCTTGAAAATTGTCATGACATTTGCATTATGGTTTTTATCCACAAATGCTTTAAAAAAATTGTTCCTTTTCTTTATTAGCTTGAAAAGGGGGGTAAAATGAGAGAGAGAGAGAAAGAGATGGGGTATAAAAAAAAATTGGAGCATCTCATGAAAAAGTTGGTTTGATAGCACTGGGCAACAAGAACAAAAATAAATGAATAAAAACCTTTTGTCTGCTACTTGAAAAATAATGCTGTACTTGACGAAATCTTGAACATTGATTACAAAGTTGTATTAAGAATTATCCTAGCACCTCATTTTTTTTTTTTTTTTTTTTTTTAAAGATATGCATATAACTGTATGTTAATAAGTATATTATTATACTGCATATTTATGTTAGATAAATATGATACTGATTGTATATTAGCATATTGCATGCTTATATTTGTGCTAAAGAGTATATTAGCACATCATATATTTTTTATTCATGATAAATTGTATATTAGTTTATTTATCTTCACAATGAATGATATTGATAGTATATATTATATTTATATCATTGATAAATATATTAACAGTATGTTAGTGTATGGCATATTTATATTTTAGATAAATATGATATTAACAGTATATTAGTGTAAAGCATATTTATATTAAAAAATATATCAATAGTATATTGTTATATACTATATTTATATATGATATATTTTTAGCATATTAGAACTGTATGTAGCATATTGATGTTTAAAGCAAATAATACATTAATAAATTGTATATTTACATTCAAGGAAAATTCAGATAATGATAGAATACTTTATATTTTATGTAAACAGAAATTTTTAAGACTTTTGTGCTAGTCTCTTGTTGTTGGAACACAGAAATCACTGTAGTATCATGTTTGGGTTGAAATGTCTTTGATACCTCATTTTAAATGTGTCGTAGTGGAACCCCTCAAAATGCTCATCACTTACAATATCCTGGTTATAAAAAAAAAATTGGATGAGAATATAAGAAGTTGATTTTAAGAGACATCTGGGATCCTCGTCTTTGCTTATACTGTGAATATGTTGTGTATCAAATCAGCGTAATTTTGAACTCTGAGACCCAAGAAGGTTCTGTCCAATTAAAATCCCATGATGCCTGCTCAAGTAGATTCTGCTCACCTCTCTACCTTGCTATCAGACATCAATTATCTGATATTTGGTCCTGTGAAACTGTTTGATTTCAGTTTTGTAACACTTCTTACTTTGTAGGTCCTACAACCGTTGTGCTCCTTTGCTTTAAGGAAATTCTTTATGAGGTTGATTATGATGTGAATGGAGGGAAGGCAGACTTGTGGATTGTATTTTGTATAAAATCTTGACATCCAATTTTATTGGCCTGTTAGTTAAGCTTTGAATACACTGGTTGTATCCTCTTTTGAGAGGTAAGAACCTTCCCTATAAAGAGGTGACCTGGATATGACGCTAAATTTTATCTAGTGGTGAGGCTCTTGTTTTGAAGGTTTGGGGAATATGAAGTACTCTTTCATTCCCATTACTTCCAATTTCCTCTGACCTGTTTGAGTCCCATCTATGTGTCAAATAAATCTGTTTAAAAATTATTCTTATTAGAGAGGAATACTTGATATCATATGTGCAGAGAAAAAAGCAAAACAAAAAAAAAAACTCTTTCAAAAGTAAATATAAACATACAACCTCTGGGTATAAAATAACCCCAGATAGGGTGACATGTTGTTAAAGTAAATTAAATTTGAGTTTGTATTTATAAAAAGAATACTGGATTTAGTTTAAAACCCGTTTTTATCCCAGTAGCCAAATCTTTATTGCTCAGTAAAGTTAAAGAGCCTAAATCATAATTTCACAAAGGAATATTAAATTTATTGTGTTGATTAAAACCTGTAGAGCTTTAGAAATACTGATAATTTTTCTTCTAAGAAGTGTTTGATATTTTTTTATAAGATGTAAAACTCTACATTTGAGTTATAGAACTTTAGATAAAACTTTTTGATTGATAAGATTGTTTAATGTAAATTCACGTCTTATGCAATACAAATATTTCCACTCTACCAGTATTACTGATTGAATAATTTGTGATGGGGAATATCTATTTTGGATACAGATACTAAAATCAGAATTGGCTCTAGATTGATATTTAATTTACCAAATATAAAGCTTCTGTTTAATGCATTTTGTTCTGTCTAGCCCATTGCTAGATTATCTGGTGTGAACACAAACATTTTAGATGCTTGACTGACTCTTGTTGGCTTTTTTTTTTCTTGCAAGGTCTATGCTGTTGTAATATGTAGAATCATTGTCCATCTAGGATACTATGTTAATGCTGTTGATAAACTTGTTTTCAATCAGGACGACATCTTTTTTTTTTTTTTTTTTTTTTTAAGTAAATATCATTAGTCTATATGAACAACATTTTTTGTTTATACTATTCAATTGCACAATTGAATATTACTCTAAATAAAAGCTGTTGGATTTTAAAAAAAAATCCCTGCACTTCAGGATTAGGAATTTGTCTGCAGGGTTTCAAGTACACTGACTTTATTCTCTGCAAAGAGGTAAGATCTCCCACTGAGGAGTGTCCTGATATAACACTAAATTACATCTGATGCTGCAGCTCCAGTTCTGGAGATCTGGGGAGTGTGGTGAACCTCTTTATTGCTATTACTCCCAAATCCTCTCATTTGGATTGGTAGTACTTATTAGGGTCACATCTATGAATCAAATAGATTGGTTTTAGAATTATTTATATTTGATTGAACTGTATCCCCCCCCCCGCAAAAAAACCTTTTAAGAAAAAAAATGTAAATATGAACTTACAATGAATGTAATTCCCTAATCTTTAGCCATAAAATAACCCCAAGATTACAACATCAAAGACCTTGATGTTTTTGTTGCACTTGCACTTGCTCTAGACATGGATGATATGGATGAGTATCATACATTTAGGTATTTGTCCTTAATTCCTTTTATGTATATGAAGAATAGTAAAGAATAATTTACTCTGGATCTTAACTTTAAAAATGTTTTTATTTCAAACCAGTTGGGTGTTCACCTGTTATTCAATACTCCTTCTTTCCCTACAGGCGCTAGAAACAAAGCTGGCTTCTTGTAGAAACTTTGGAGCTGGTGGCGACCAGTCACATAGTGGTCTAGTAACTAGTGGCAGTCCAATTAATTCACCTCGGTAAGTATCGAAAGCTTTTTTATATACTCCATTTTTGTAACCAGTCTAAAGGTGCTTGAATTTGACCCGAATTTTTTGTGTTTAACCATGAATTTCTCTCTAAATTTCCATATGGTGCTAAACATTTCATTTGTTTAGCCGCTTTGGTTGATACATATAGTTAATCATTTACAGACTTGGAATTGATATCTTGGCATGGAGGGTGGGGATTTTGGAGCCATTGTAAGATGTCTGAACAAAATTTTGTGGAATGTTTTCATATATATATATAAACAACAGATGGAGAAATAAAAACTTCATGTGAAAAAATTTTTTTAAGAATGTTGGATAAGATAAAGTGCTTGGTTGTTGGCTAGCAGAGCAATATAAAAATTAAAATTATCATTTCACCTTCCTTAGCTTGTTTGTTACTCTAAGTTTCATGTATTCTTTTTATAAAACAAACAAAAAATAATAAAATGAAGAAAGTAAACACAACTCTCAAATAGGATTTAAAAAAATTTTTTTTTAAACGAAAAATAAAAAAACCTGCATCTTCAGACAATAGTATTTTGGAAGCTATGAATTTTATTCATAACTGCTGTTAATGTTGTGTGTGGGTGTGTATTTTAAAAAAATAAAATTTGAAATAATAAAAGCGACAAGAAATATAGACCTCAGACTTGAGCCTTTTGAAAGCAATAAACTATTGCTTTCAAAAAACTCCTGCCATGATTTTCTGATTTTTAAAAATTTATTTAATGAAAAAATTGCATCCAAACTGAAAATTTTTGCAAATGATAATTTCAGCAAAACATTTTAAATATATATATATATATATATATATATATAACATAACAATATAACTGGTATAATCATATATAAATGTAAAGTAATGTTAGCGACCATTGTCGAGGGTGAACCGAAGGCTCCCTTTTCAATAGCTACTACACTAGGGTGTAGGGAAGGGTGCTACTCCATTCCCTGAATTGCTCCACGTTACCCTTGATCCTTACCTTATAATGCTGAGTGTTAAGCAAGGTGGCATCAAGTACCATTTTTTTATGTTTTTGATATGACATGACCAGTGATTGAACTCTGTTCTTCCAGACCATTGGGGAACATTCTACTAATTAGACCAATGGCCTGGGATAATCATATATATTATATTATCATTATACCAGTTATACTGTTATATTATATTTATATTTTTAAATATTTTGTTGAAATTATCATTTGGAAAAATTTAGATTTTTATTTGGGGCCAGGGAAACAGTAAAATATTATAACTGGTATTTAGAACTTCAAAAATATTTGTCATTGGTCCAAAATGTGTATATTTGGCAGGATCTTTAAAGTTCAATGAAGTTTTGCAAATTGATTTAAAAAGATATTTCATCTATTTGAATCTTTAGCTCCTTGACCTTTATATACCCTTTATTTGAAAAATAAATCTGCACACACACCCACACACACAGAGGTTCATAACATTCAAAATGTTCTTCAGCATGCAGCCATCTTTGATTTAAGCTCTCTTTTCATTCCATTAAAATGAGAGTTATAAATTGCTGCTATACTAAACCTTTTATTATTAGAGTCTAATGTGACCTCCATGACCTTGAAATATTAAATTTATGGTATATAGTACAATATTGCTCAGCATGAAATATCAAGCTTACTGGTTCAAGCAGTTAAACATTGCTCAAATGAAATTGTTGTATAGATTGTTTATGAAAATTGTTTTTCAAGTATTTGGGTGACATCTTTTGTTATTAAGGCCAGATATTTACTGTAGCGCTTTGATTCTCATTCCGAATCCTGTTCTTCATTGCACAATATTGTATTTAAAATACTGCATTCTTCAAGAAACCTCTGTTTGCACCATTGTGTGGAACTGTAAATTATTCTTTTTTTTTCCTATTTTATTGCACCATTGTTTTACCCTCATGGACTGGAATGAACCTCCTCACAAAATATCTGAAAAATAAATAAGAATACTTTGGTTAAAATAATCATTGGTTTTAATTTTAATGGGAAGTTCATCAACATTTAGTAAAATCTAAAGAAAAATTCTTGAAAAAATAAATATATTTCAAGTTATTCATCAATAGAAGTTAGTAAAAATAACAACAAAAAATGATGAATTCTAGATATATTATCTTGTAGTAAGTTGATATGATCTCAATATTATAGAAGTGTGCACTTAAATTCTGTTTTTACATGAATTTTATATTCTAACTTAAATTCAAACATCATCTGAAATAATTTATGATGAAATTTTATCTAATTGTCAAAAACCAGAGTCATTGAGATCTGTTGGATCGGACATGGAATAACTTCATTCTTTGGAAGTGTGTGTCAGGGAGTTTTGTGTGTGTGTGTGTGTGTGTACACACACAATATAATTTGGTATATCAATAAAGATTGCACAATATTAGTGATAGAGCACACAGATCTAAATTAGGATAGTGTAAGCACAGTCAATGATGCTTGTTGTTTCTCATCAATGCAATGATTAGTTCAAGCTGTGATAATTGCATCAGCGAGAAACTGACAGTCACTGAATTCCACTGACTCAGTGTCTATGCTGCCCTCATTTATATGTATATTTGAAGTAAATCACTCTACATTCATTAGAATTTTAATTTGACACTGATGAAAATACCCCCCCCCCCATGTTTTGATATATATATGTATATACAACCCTAAGATAAAAAATTGATTCATTTCATGGTGCCAAATATTTATAAGTAAATTATATTGAACACTTGAGTATGATCAATAAAGTTACGATTCTTTTTCTCTCAATTTTTTTTCTGATAATTAAAAAAAAAAAAAAACTGTTGACCTTTTTTATCTTTGAAAATTCATAGATATAGCCATCAATTATAGATCTTCTTTTCAGATTTGCCCTTTTTTTTTCATTTCTTTTATTATTTCATTTCATTATTGATAAATACAATCCTTAATGAAATTTATTAAGGTTATCATCATCCTTTTTATCTTTTCCTCAAGGAGGTTTTTGCATACATAATGATTTTTTATATCAATTTTTTACTTATTTTTTTTAAGTTTGAATTTATATTATTTTCGTTTGCATTCATTTTCTGTTAGGTATTTCTTTATTGTGGTATCCTTGTTAAGTCTCCCAAATATAAACCTATTTGGTTCTTGGATGTTTTATTTATTTTTTATTTTTCTCACTGTATTTATTGGTTTCCATATTACATTAATTTTTGACAACTCTCTCAACTGTGATTGTGTTATATCTGCTCATTCTCCCACAGGTCTGTGCTTAGCCATCATGGTGGATGTAGAGGGTAGGATCATGGCTGTATTTCTCTCAACTCTGCGTCGTCCTCTGTCGTTTTTGTGTTGGCCTCTGACGTCTAATCATTGTGTCCTTGTTTGTGTCATTTGGTAGGTCATCACTTGCTGTCCACTTACTAGTGTCCCCTGCTTATCATCCTGATAACAAATGCATCGAGGCTCTTCAGAAAATGTTATTTGATGTGGTGAATAGATACCCTGAGTTAATGAACTGTACGGCTCGCCTGGTCACTGCCAACACTCGCCGCCAGAGCAGCTGCTGGACATACAGGACCAACGACACAAACAGAAATACCACACGACAGGTTGCTTAAGCTTGGGGAATAAACAAAAAAAAATGTGTTACGTTATGACAGGTAGGAACAAATGTGCACTCCCAGCGGCCACCTTCCCACTATGTCACATGTGCCTCTCTCCACCCTCTGATTTCATTGTTACCCAAAGTCCTTAGGAAAACTGATCCGGTGGTTTCAGTGGGTAATCTATTGATCTTTATCTGTAGGATGTGAGGCACTTACCACATAATAACTGTGACAGTTAACAAAAAGTGAAATTAAAGACTGAGCCGACAACGAATATTATAGGTAGACATTGAATGAAATTAATCCAGACTAAAATGGGAGATGTTAAATTCTGACACCTCCCTCCCCAACTATTGTTGTTGACTGATTTTATAGGGATTCATTTTTTTATAACTTTGGAACAATTCTAGATAATTTCATCGTCAGTAAATTCATCATATCAGATTAATTGCTTTTCTAACTCAGTGTTTCCGTAACCCTTACTATTATCTCTTTTTATTAAATTCTTAAGGGCAATGATTAAACTCTGCAGTTCAACAAGAATAATTTACCTTTTGGTAAATATACTATATGAAGAATTTATCAGATACTCTCTAGAAGTATGTTAAATTATGAATACCTCTACTTGAATATATTTTTTATTGTCAATTTTTTTAATCATATATTAATAACTTGTTTATAATATCTAATTGAGAGTTAGCACAACTCAAGTGGCTGCTGTTGAATAGAAAAGCAAAAAGATTTAAGAATGTAATTAAACAGAATTTTGTTCTTCAGTCTCAGATAGTATTTCTTGTCCCAGGGCCAATTGTTGTACTAGATAATTTCTCTTGTCATACTGCAAAAAGACAATAAAACAAGTCTTCAAAGCTGAAAACATTGAGGTTAAGGTATGGCCTGTCCACAGTCCAGATCTCAGTCTAATTGAAAATTTTTGAAAAATCATTGTTGATAATGTCAGAACAATAAAACCAACAATGGTAATTAATTTGTGGCTACTACTGCACGAGGAAAGGGACAGAATTATGCCATAAAAATGTGAGCATCTAGTAAAGTAATCATAGATGTACAAAAGTAATTAAATCATAGCCTGTACACATCTAATTAATATCATATTCCATTATTTGAATAATAATGTTATTAATTTAATTTACATGTGTACTAACAATTTTATTCTCCAATTTCTTGCCTATTCAGCCTTATCTTTTTTATAATTTGGGATTCTTTAGATAGATTTTTTCTTTTTCTTTTTAATGAATTAACACTGTCTTGACTCGATAGTGGTATTATTCTTTAGATAATCCATAAAGCTTATGCTTTTTTTTTTTTTTTTTTTTTTTTTGTAAATAGATTCAGAAAATTGATAAACTTAAAACCGTAAGTTGATACTTGCTCTGCGATAAATTGACAGCATGGCTAATGACAATCTAGAATGAATGTACAGTATATTTGCATCAAAATGTAAGTAAATGACTAACAGAAATGTTTATCAAAGTAGAAACTGACTAACCAGATAAGTTTTCATATCATAACCTTATGTATATTGCTTCTAACTGTTGTGTTGTTGAACTGTGTGTTCAGCACTTATTCTGGTCAGTATATCTACAAGCTGCTACTTCTCTCCAACCATTACTTTATCATCTCACATTATGAATGTCAAGCCAGCCTGTATCATCATTTACTTTAATGAAAATTCCAAGATTATCATCACCATTTCTGTCATCATTATCATTTAGAACCTTCATGTAGAAATACCCTCTTACAAGGCTGAAGTTTAAAGAGACCTTTTTGCCAAAATGTAGAGCTTTTTTGAGATATATATATATAAGTAAAAGTTCCAAACACCAAAATATCTACAAATCGATTCTTTTTTGTTCCCAATTTTGCTTATTGTCTTTTGTGTTTCTGTAAGTTTCCCTGTCCTTACTTACTTATTTTTTTATATAAACCGCTTCATTCATTTCTCAGCATGTCACTATTCAGTCGTGAATATTGTTTTATTCTCAAATCTGTACACTGTGTAGAAAGTCACTTGTATTTGATGTCGAGTAACATCTGTGTTAGTTTTCTTTCTTTTTTTTCTGTTTGCCGTCTTTATTTTTAATCAGTTATCTCCCCTTGTTGGAATGCCCAACTTAATGCCTTAGTCAAATAATCTTGATCACAAAAGCATGTAATAGAACTTTTGGTTTTATTTTTTCCTTTCTTAAATTCTTTGATGTATTAAGTGCTACACTACATCTTGGACTATGAGTATTGATGTGCACCTGTTGTCATTGTTGTTGTTGTTGCTGCTGCATGTCTTGAGTTCTGTTGTTGCTACCTGCAGGCAGCAGCTACTCAATGCCAGCACATTCACAGACAGAAAACAATGGAAAGGAAGTATTGGTGAGCTGTCTTTTTTAGTTTTTTTTTCTAATGTATTTTAGCACTGCACAATTTTTTTTAACTCTGCACTGGTGTTTTCGACTGTATGTACAAAAATCAAATATATCAGATTGTCTTCTCCGTGAAAGATATATGGTTTGCTATATTTATAAAGAAAGAGTGTTCACTATTGGTGATAGAGCATATGTAGATCTAAGTTTGAATTATATAGACAGTGGCACTTGGTGACTTTTAGTTATCTTACTTGTGCAATCAGCAAGCAATTAAAATTCTTACTGCCACCCATTTTTGAATTTAGTTGTGAAACTACATTCTCATATTTTAACACATAAAAGTAGTAAAATCAAAGCAAGATTACTATTATGGAAGACAATAAGGCATTAAAAGCAGAGAAAAACATAGTAAAGTTAAGAATTCACTCACCATTTTCAGATTCAATTTTAATATCTCACTTTATATACTGTTGTATGAGGAATTCTGGGAAGAGTAGTCTAATATATACTGTCTGGTTATTTATAAAAGATGATTTAAAAAATATTAAAATGATAATAAAATAATGAATTAAGCATAATTGAATAAATAAATCACAAAATTAATTTAGCCATGTAAATAACCACTCAGTATAAACTAGACTACCCTTCCTAGAATGCCCCACAAACTAGATCACATTTCTCATGATGCCTATACAACAGTATATAAAGTGATACTCATTTCTTGGACTGATGAATGTATAGGTGAGAAACTGACAGTCACTAAGCACCATCGACTCTGTGTTTATGCTATTCAGACTTTTATATATATATATATATATATATATATATATATGATTTTGCAAAGTTAGAACTCATTTAGAAAGTTTATCATTCATCAAATTGACTCTTTGTGTCTTGTCTGATTTTTATCTGTGTAATTTTCCATCTTGTGTCAAATGTTGTCCTTTACTGTATGTTATGATAAAAGGCTTTCCTTCATCTTGTCCATTCATGCATCGTACATTTATTCCCACTTGCTATATGCTAATGTCACCATTGGAGAACACATTTGGTCATCATCCTCTTCTTTTCCTTTTTATATGCTAAATTAAGGAATCATCTCATAAAAATCTTCCAGCCAATTCACTGTCTCATCAAAATAATTCTAAAAATAAACTTGAATTAAGATTTTATATATTCTCAACTGTATTCTGTTACCATTTATTAGTTTATTGTTAAATCAACTTATTAGATTTTTTTTCTTTCATTATTTTCAAAATTAAATCTGCTACAATAAAAGTTATGTTTTGAAAAAAAAAAAAAAAAAAAAAGAATAAAGTTTTAAATGTATGCTCTAATACTTTCTTAAAGAATAATATTTTTGCATTTAGACGGATTCAACATTCTTCAAGTGAAATTTTGGTGAATGTCACATCAGCTTAATATGGGTGATGATCTTCTAAGATACAAATTATATTCAATCACTCATATAAAAACAAAAAACAAAACAACAAAAAAAAAAAAAAAAAAAATTGCTCTCCAAAGATATAGTAGGTGACATTATTTTATTGTAGACAAATACTGCTTTAATGCTGTTTTTGCTTGTTTCTTTCTCGTTAATGAGTAGTTGCTCTTCACTTTTTTGAATTGTTCAACTTTGGTTGATTTCTCTTTGGTTGCTTGTGTGGTGCTGGTGCATGGCTTGTCATCTGTAGATGATTCTTTTAGTATCATCCAGTGCCCCTAAGATATTCAACTCACAAATTAACCAGCGATTTTCCTTTACTAATCTTTGATTTTATGCTAATATTATTCATCCCTATTTTGGATGTTCAAAACTTAATTTGACCTGAATGAAATATCTTAAGGTATTGTAGACGACACTTTATCAAATTTTATAAGCTCTGTTTGGCTAGTGTATCTGCATGTATCCAATTATTTCTTTTGTTTTATTCAATATGTAAGTGAGTTACATGTTTATAGTTGTTGTTGAAGTTTCCATCTAGAATTTATATTTTACTTAAAACGTAAAGAAATAACTTTTACCAATAAATTTCTCTTCTCTGCATGAAATAATTTTTCAACACAAAATACATAAATTTTTCATTTACTTATGATTTTTTTTCTTTCTTTAAAATTCAATTTTGCCTGTTTTGGTGGATGCTGAGATTCTGATAACTTAAAATCTTATCACTTTTCCTCCAGCTTTTGAAGATATAAGCATTTTTATCTGTCTGAATTTTTGAAATGAATTCTTGATGTGCAATATTTTGTGTGTGTGTGTGGGTGTGTGTGTGTGTGTGTGTGTGTGTGTGTTTGGACTGTTGTCTTCATCTTTAATGTTGTTTGTTGAAACATGACATTTCAGCCACTGTATCCTCCAGCCTTCCTCAGGTGTCCTTTGTTTATCTGAATCATATCTATGCCCAGATAAACAACGGACACCTGAGGAATTCTGGAGGATACAGTAGCTGAAATGTTGTGTTTCAACTTACAACAATAAAGATGAGGACAACAGTCTGAAAAATCACGCACAAAATATAAGCATTATATTGTTTTTTTTTAGTATGCAATTACCAGAGAAAAGAAATTGCATGCTTACTTTCTCAATCTTGATTATTTTTCTTATATTTTTGTCTTAATGTGTCTGTATATGTTATATGTAAAAAAAATTAAAAAAAAAAAAGAGAAAAAATGTTTTTAAACTTGTAAATAGTTGCTACCTATCAACAATAGAATAGACAAAGTTTTGCTATTGATGTTCTATCAAAAAACCTATGTTTGATCTTAAATCGTATTTTATGGGTAGATATGAATCTGATATCTAAACAAGTTTTTTTTTTTTTTATCAAATGTTTTACAATTTAAACCCTTTTTCCACAGATTTAATTTTGTTTTTTTTTTTTTTTTGAATGAAAATAATTTTTCATAAAGTCATAGGTAAATCATGGATATTCTTGTAACTTTTTGGTTTGTTTCAGTGTCATAAGAATTCATTTACAAGGTGTCAGAAAAGTAATAGGACTAATGTAACAATTTATTTCAATTCGAAACCAAAAACTACATAGTTCCCCCTTCACAGTAATTCCCCTTGAGTCGAATGCACTTTCCCATCCTTCTTTTCTGTGCACTGCTTGAACGATTCTTTTGGGATGCCTTTGAGCTGCATCATTTTTTTCCTTTTTGATAGCCTCCACACCTTCAAAAGAGGCTTCATTGATGATCCCTATAAACTTAAGGCTATAAAAAAGTTGTGTGGAGCAAGATGAGGTTAAATAGGGAAGTTGTTCTAGCATGGTGGTGTTCTTATTAACCAGAAACTATTGGACATTCAACATTCCCAGTTTCATTATTTTTGGGACTTGACCAAATGTTCCAAACACTGTCCTTTATGTCCTGCTGACTTGCAATCATTCAATCAACCAGTATTTGCCACACACCACCTGCTTGACATTGACCTCAGTCCTGCTCCTGGTGTAATCATTTACCTCTTTGCACCCCACCTTTTTTTTTTTTTTTTTTTTTTTTTTTTTTGGACCTTATGTGCCACTTAAAAACATGTGTGCAACATGGTGTTATCTCCATGCACGTTCTGAAGCATTTCAAGTACTTGTGGCAGAGTTTTTCTCAACTGAACAAAAAATTTTAGGTTTATTCATTGTTCAGTGTTTGTTTTGTTCATCAGTGCTCATAGCTGAATGACCAGAAAAAGAGGTGTCAGCAAAACCGTGTGAAAAAAATGCAATGGTTGTAGAAAGCTAAGATTACTATTATATATTCCCAAGATGTCATGTTAGATGACAACATAATCTGTTCATTCCTCTTTAACCCATAGCTCACACAGCACACTCTGTCCCATTACTTTTCAAACTGATCTTGTATATGAAAAGAAGCTGAGTAAGTTTCTATGTAGCTTTCTGGATAAATTACTGTGCCTTCTGAAGAAAGACTTTAACATCATATTGACCAAACTGAATTTAAAAATGAAATCCATTACACACATATTTATATAAAATACATGTAATTACAGTTGCAGAAAACACACCATTTAGAAAAGGTGCTATTTATAACTGTACTACACAAAAATAGTTTTGAAATTTCTTGGGATTAGGTTGATTCAAATTATATCTTGTTACAGTACCTATTTATAATGGTTGTTCAAAAAGTTCTAAACTTAGAAGATCCATGGCTGAGCATTTTTAACTGACATCTTGAGGATTAGCAAGCTGTCTCTGCATGATGGGTCCCAAGAATACTGACACCAGAGCACAAGCTGAAAAGGGTTGACATTTCTAGGACACTTGTGACTCTCTGACTCCTCTTGGGTGAGGCTTAAAATTTTTTGAATGATCCTTGTATAATGGTCACCAACATAAAGTAAAATTTATATGAGATTGTTCAGTTTTCGGGCAGGTTAAAGAAAAACAAAACAAAAAAAAACTTAACTATTTTAGCCTGAAGGCAAGGTCTTTATTTCCCTGATAGTGTATCCATATTGCATTAAAAAAGATTTAGAGGTAAATTTGAATTTTTCTGATAAAAAGTTAGGATGTTTTTTTTCAACCTAAATCCAACTTTTAAAATGAATACTAAAATTTTAATTTACTCAAACCACAAGACAAAAATCTTTTTATGCAAAGGAGTTTATTTTTTGTTTTCTCCCCATCTTTTGGTTAATGGGGCTTTACAACATGTGTAGTTTATCACACCTTTCATATTTATTTGGTATTTGATAATTTTCTGTCATTAAAATGATCAGAAAATAAAATAGAATAAAGATAATGGACAGAGGTAAAATCATTTAAAAGATTAAATTATTTTTTGTATTGTTTTTTTTGTTTTGCTAAATGCCATGTAGAGGACCTACCAAGAGTGATGGTCGATAGGGACAGATGGTGAGAGAGAGTCATGGGAATTTGTTCTATAGTACGATGTGATGATGTAAAATGTTTCTTTATTTATTGTTATGATGTATTTATTAAAAATAATTTCTTTATAGTTACTTTGTTAAGATATGCAATGAGTAGAGCTTTTGAGATTTGTTATTATAACTGGTGAGGCAACTAGTCTAGGAGAAGGAAAACTCTGAATTCAAACCTGTTAAACTTCGCTTAAAAATTGACCTTGTGTCATATCCTGCCTGAGTGGAGGGGTTGGGTAAATATGATTATAACTGGAAAGACATGCAAATAGAAGAAATTAAATACATAGTTTATATATAAGAAATAGTTAGAAAAATACACTTTTAGAAGATATTTCTAGTAGTGACACTCATGATACAGTTTTGTAGAGAAACACTTGTGAAAAATGCCAAAAGACTTGTTACTTTATTGGGAACAATACTGAGATACTTGTTTCTCATCTTCTCTAACTGACAAAGGCGAAAAAAAAAATTCATTTTCTTTCTTCTGGTTCCTTTGATGACATACATTTAATTACACTCTTTCTCACAAAAGTCCATTCTATATACACACCAATCAAATGTCACTTTTGTTCTGGTTCACTTCCAATGGTCATTCTGCTAACACTTCCATCATGTATGCAACTTATGCAAGTCATATTATAAATGGTCACTTAAACAAAATGCATGCAAAGTAGCACTATCTTGCTTCAGGTAAGTGAAAATTGTCACAACTTATAGTTTATTATGGCTTGATGTGTGCACTGTTAGTCATACATTGATATATACACTCAATTCCTTGCCAAACATGTATTAATGTTTATTTACAATACCAACAGCTGTTATGATATGTTGATTCAGCTTATGTAAATGAACAGGTAGAGCAGGAGCTTTGTTGAAAGCTTTAATAATAAACTCCAAGAATTTCTTTTGAAAAACTGTATCATGCATAAGTATCTTAAATGATTAAAAAAAACAAAAAGAATATTTTTTGATACTTTATTTCACTTGTTTATATGGACTTTTGAAAATTTGACCAATTCTTTCTATAATAGATCTCTTCTGGTGAGATAGTCCATATATATATATATATATATATATATATATATATATATATATATATCTATTTTAAATTTGAATAGAGGAATTGATGTTATATTTATTGAATTACCATGACTAGAAAATTCGGCAGACACCTACATGCGACATCCGGAACACTGAACAGCTGTTTCGACCTTATCGGTTCTCATCAATAGTGCATACCTTGTTCTCCACCACTGAATGCAGAAGCTGAAACTCTACTACTGGGCCACCGGTCCATATCACATAAGCGATGCCAAATTAACCAGTCATGGTAATTCAATAAATATAACATCAATTCCTCTATTCAAATTAAAAAAATATATTTCTATTTCCAGCCCATGAGGTTAACGTTATGTGGATTCATAACACCGATTTGTGAAGACGTGATCCAGAGGTGATTGTGTCCTCTGTAGGGAACATATACCTTCAAGACACATTAGGTTAAGTGGTTGTGCATTTCACCATGACTAGTTGATTAATGTTCTGGATGTTGCATGTAGGTGTTTGCTGAATTTTTTAGTCATGGTAATTCAATAAATATATATATATATATATATATATATATATATATATATATATATAAAAATTTAAAACTTAAAACTGTTTTAGAATGTGTAGCTAGTAGTGTCTGTGGCTTAGGGGCTAATGTGCTAGACTGTGACATCATGATAAGTGAGTTGGAACTCCAGTTGTGATGTTATGCTTACATTCAGACTAACACCTTTATTCAAGGTATGATCCTCCTTATCCCCACCCCCAATTATGGCTTAAATTGTACCATAACTGTCCTTCTACAAGAATGATTTTGGCATTCAATAACTTATGAAGGTTACTAAACTAAGATAAAAAAATTAAAAATGTTTAGTATTGTATTTTACATTATATATATATATATATATATATATTCACACACATATGTTGAAATGGTAGATTGTTATGAATCTGACAAGATGATAAAAATAAGTGGAAAGATGGATAAATCAGACACTTACAAAGGGCTTAGTAGTGATATTTCATTCTTTATTCAAAGAATTTCTTCAGACTAAACATTTTTTTAAGTTTTTCTACATCTAAGTAATTGAGGAAATAGATAAAATAACAGAGAAAATAAATGTATGAAAGAGGGTAGGAGAGGATCTAAAGACAAGGGGGAGGTAAGGGAAGAAATAGAGAGGGAGCTAGATGTGCGTTTAAGTGATAGTGGTAGGGTTTATTGGTTTTGACTGTAACTGTCCGGGTGTATGGTGGAGCATGATGGAGTTAAACGTGTCAGGTTTCATAAGAGATTTTTGATCAGATGGAAGTGGATTAATTTTAGTGAGAAAAAGAAAGAAGGAAATATACATATATACTGACTCTCTCTCACTGACTTGTAAAATTATGGTTAAAATTTAAGGCTAATAGCATTTTCAATGAGTAAAATCTTCACAAAATAGGATAATAAAATGAAATAAAAACTCACGACTAAAAGTTTCACATTGATCCTCAAGTAACTTATTCAGACATGTTGAATACTAACCCACCAAAGGATCAAGAATGTAGAAAATGCAAAACAGTTTATATCCTGTTTCATTATTTTATTTTACACTTAAAAAATTCTAGAATGTGTGTATGTGTCCTTCCTATATGCTATAAACAACAACCCGAGGAAATGTCTCTTTTCATTTCAAAATTAATTGAAAATGGTTTGCATTTCAGGTCATCCCGTTTGAAAGCAGGTACAGCCCAGCAGCGAGCGCCACTGAATGTGACCATGTGACAACCAGCAACTTTGCCACCAACTCTGGATGCAGACAGCACTCCTGGCAGAAGACCACGACGGCCCAAGGAATAGCTACATGATTCCAAGTGATAACTGTCTCAGATGTTTTCCATCTTTATTCTCTGCATCTTTATTCTCATTGAGCTTGGTTTCTCTGGGCAGGGAGTGTTGTCTGTGTCAGTTACGGCCGTGTGTTGTGAGCATTGTAAAAGAGAGAAAGAGAGCGAGCGAGCAAGTGAGAAAGGAAAAAATGGGGGAATGAAAAATGTCTGGCTTCTTCTGCCTTAGCCAATGCCGCTGCTGTTGCCGGGCTTTAATCTAAGGGAAGGAACTCTGTCAAACTCATCTGTTCATTAGTTGTGGTTCTAGTTTAAATATATATTTTTTTTTTTAACTTAAGTGACTGATTTGGGTATCACTGTATACTTGAGGAGCGTCTCCTGATCTATCCAGCAATGAAAACTGATCATTTAAGCCACATTAATCAGATATGTAAAGAATTCATTTTAGCTTTTTGTGTATAAAAAGAAAAGATAACATTATCTATAATGAATTCAGACAATATTTTCTGAAACAGAATGTTGCTTTTTCTGCAACTTTCCTTATGTATTATTTTCTAATTTAAAGCTGAAAAAATAATCATGTAATATATGGTTATATTGGCCCAAATCTCTTTTAAATAGGTTTATTTTATTTATATATTTATTTGCTTTTATTCTCTGATCTTATAACTTCTCACCTGTATATAAATTTGAAAAAAAAAAAAAAAGTTACATGATCACATGATCTTGTTCAACATTTTTTTTGCGGATCCTTCCCAGTATGCTCAAAGCTGCTGCTGCTGCCTGATATGTGGGTATGCATCTACTGTATGTATGTTAGTTATGAAAATAGACATCATTGTGAAGTGTATGTACATATGTACAGGAAACATTATGTGTGTATTTGGGAGAGGCAGTACGAATGAGTTAGCACTGTAACATGTGCATATGCATCTTTATTATTTAATTTTCTCCTTTTGAGGCTCATGGTATAAGTTACTTTCGAAGCCTCTTGAATCTATAGAGCTGAATTTGAATGATCAGTCTCTGGAACTGTTTTGTACAATCTGAGCTATAGATTTTCAGTTAAGAATATTTTAGTTTCAGTCTTATATTTCCACCAGACAGTGCCAATTTAGCTGTTTATTAGTTTGGTCTCAATCAGGTGACTACACTGATTAGCTTTGCTCTGAGTTTTTTTTTTTACTACTATATATATATATATATATATATATATATAAATATATACACACACACACACACACACACACACACACACTCTTGTAATGAATGGCTTTTGAAGATCAATTTTCCACATCAAAAAGAAGGGATTGTTTTAGAAGCTTACCTTATTTTTAAGCCTAACCTATATGATAAAACCAAATTTTATGGCTAAAAATAAGTGATTGGTAGTTATTCATTACTGTTGAATGTATGTGTATGTATATGTGTATATATATATATATATATATATATATATAGTACTTGTTATTTTTTCATGGTAGACAATGTGCATTTTTTCTAAATCATTATCAGGGATTGTTATAGAATACGATCTTTTTAATTTTCTTTTTACTAGATGAAGCTTGCTTAATATTTGTTGATGAGATTAAGATTTTTTTCTATTGTAAAAAAAAACCCAAAAAAACAAATTGAATGCATTCAGATCACTGGTATATTCTTTGAAAAGTTTAATTTGATTTTAAAATTCTACCCCTAAAACATCCATGAAAAACAAAATTAAGTTTTATTGTCTGATATTAAGAATTTATGGAAAAAAAATTTTCTGGACTTGGTATATATCAGTTTCCCTTACACACAGATATTTAATTCACTGTTTATCGGTTAAAAAAAATCATTGTTCTGTCTGATCTAAAAGCAGCTTTGGGGGTGGGGGGATTTATTTTTTCCCCAAGAATATCAATTTTGATTCATAATTGCCTTTTTAGGCAAAAATAAAATCTCATGTCTGAGATGAAGAAGAAAGAAGCTAATACATTTAGTTCAGGTTAAAAGCATGGCAAGGGTAACCCGAAGCCAAACATTTTTAGACCTTTTTTTTCTGATGCAGGTATCATTGGGGAACAAGAAAAGTTTAGGTAAATGGGTTCATTTACCAAAATTTTTCTCATTCCGCTATACTACCTACATTAAAAAAATAAGTCCTAAAAATGTTCAACTCTAGGTTATCGATACTTTGATTTTCACTGAGACTAGTTTGGATGTTTTGAATGAATTGCTTGTATTTTCTTTGTCTTGCTATTTATTTAACTTAAGTTTTCTTGTTTATCTAATTTTATTTCTAAAACTGATTTTAAAAAGAAAAAAAAATTGATCCCTTTTTACTAAGCTGCTGTTATATAACTACATTTGCCTAATTATTTTCTAGGTTATCTTTGACTTCATACATACCAAAACAAAAAAAGAAAAAAAATGCATTCCTATTTTTTTGATTTTATATTCTGAATAATATTTCTTGTGATGAATGATTTCATTTTGCCTTCAGTTTCTGTTTGTTAAAAGCTCAGATAATTCAGTACCTGAAAGAAAGAAAACATAAAACAGGGGCTGTCTTCAAAAAACACATCAGTTGGTTCTCTGGCTGAAATGCAACCACAACCTCTTTCTCCCTCCCCAATATGTCTGCTGGCTTTTGTGTCCATCTGTGCAATATTTCAGTATGTGGCCTCATGCACTGGATCATCTATGTTCTCTGATCCATTTGTAATGATTGATAAAACCATTACAGAAAGTTTACTGATCAGTGCGGTTTCTCAACTATTTCTTTGCTTTATACTCTTCTGACTACCTTGTCACCTTTTTCTTTTCTATCACAGCTTTCATTGATATCATTTTAAAAAAAAGCTTTACTTTCTATTCCCTTGCTGCTCTATCATTTCTTCAACCTGGCTTTTTTTTTCTTGATGCCAAAGTTTTGTTGAGAGCAGGGTACCAAATTGAGAGTCTGTGCTATAACTGTGTATGGGTCTTGTTGTGCATGTGTGTATGCATGCATGGGTGTGAGTGTGTGTGTGTAGCTAAACCATATGTATTAGTCCAGATAAACTTGTTCTAATAACTAATATTTGCTATATTCCTTGGGGGATGTGTTATGCTGGGTAAAAAAATGTTTCTTTTTTGTTGCATGTTGTAAAAGGGGCAGATATTGATGTGACTCTGCACTAGGCAAAAAGGTGCCAGTTCCCCTCTGTCTGAATGATATGATCCAGCTTCTCTCTGCATGTTGAAATATTTTTTCCTGGTTGACTTTATTTTCCGCAGTAATAAAAGCTGGCTAGTTGACAGATGTGGGTCTGAAGTGTGTTGCTTGTGCGAGCATTAAGTTGTTCTTGCTCAAGAATATAATTTCCTGGGTGATGGGCAATTGACCAATGACTTGTATGTGCACCAACTTTCCCTGGCCTTCATGTCGGTGTTGGAGTGTGTTAACCTCACTCAGCCATATTCTTGTTGAGTAGGACGTGTTAAAAAATTAAAAAAAGTGATGTATCTGGTCTCAAAGATTCCCGACCAACACTTGTTGCATCAAAAAGGGAAGGAGGTCCGACATCTGCAACTTAATGGTTGAGGGGACTGGAGCTATTTCTGGCCTTATCCATCCATTCATATATACATAGAACTCCCTTGTTAAATGGAGTTCATGTTGCATGCTAAACCTGTGGGGTTAAAGTTACATACTCCCACTGGCGTTCACTAGCAGAGACATAGATACATATATACTTACATATATGCATGCTGTTTTGTGTCTATTTAAGGCCTAAAATCTGCTGTTGGTTATAGTTAATGTGGGATTCTCCAATAATTCTCTGTCCAGTGGTTGATGTGGTACTGGGAGACTTTTGAGATGTGCGGTATTTTCACTGTGTGGTATGATGCGTACTAGCTGACTCACAGTACTTTTCAAAAAGGATGTCATTCTTGCTCATCCGAGGAAATCAACAAAGACAACAAATAAAGAAAACAATCTAGATGTATTGGGATTTCAAAAAGAAAACAAAGTAAACTTGTAGCTTTATTCAACAATAACAATATAAGCAAGATGAACCAATTCATAGGAAAAAAAAGTTTTAAAAAAAAATGTATATTAAATGAAAGTTTTATTTGAGAAAGCATTCTAAAACATTTCTTTTGATGATTGGCTTGTAACTTTTGTTATTGAATTTTACTATACTGCTATGACATAATAAAAATGTTTTGATTGGTTGAAAATCATGAAATGGTGCATATACATGTGTATGCATACATGTGCACACACAGATGCACTCACACTCGCACACATGGGTTGTATGTGAAGAAAGAATGTAGTACATATGAAATAAAGTGTGTATGTAAATAGTGCATTGTGAAATGATCACTATTAACCAGGCTGCCAATTTTGATATCAGTGTTTTGTTAATTTTCAGTTGAAAAATATAATAAATAAATTAAAAAAAAAAAATTTAAATAAATACCTATAAATGTTGTTTGAGTTAGAATTTTTTTTAGATGTTTTTAATAGCAGATTTGATCCTCCTGTTTCCAATAAGGTTATGAATTCCATTTTTAAATTGGTAAATTTAGCCAATATCAATTCCTACTGAGTCGACTGCTGTTTTTTTTTTTTTAATTATCATATTGGAACAGTGTTTCAGATTTTCTGTTGTATATTCTTTGCAAAGTTTTTTGTTTGCATAAATCTTATTCAAATCTTTATTAATAATTGGGAAGAGTTTGTCATCAGCGGGAAGCTATATTGCCGCAAGACTAACTTATACAGATTTTAAAATTGCAAATTTCAAAAACAAAAGCAAAATTTTTTTTTTTGTTATACTAAAATAATTATACTATGTTTATAATTAGTTCTTAAATTTGAAGATATTAAACGATTATTGAGCATTATTGTTTACTAACTGATAGATAAATGCAAAAAATATTTAAATTGATTGATCTGTTTAGCATCATTCACTTAAATCTGAAAATATTTATCTCCAAAACTAAATGATTTTCCCAGAACATTTACTGTGATCTAAGTCTTAACTTCTTACCATGTAGATGAGTACCTCAACTAATCCTAAATATACCTTAGAATAATGTTATTGAGACAGTATTTTGTATTTCTGAGAAGCAACGTTTTAAATAAGTTATTTATTTTTATTACTAATTATGCATTTTGGTAGGAAGAGAAAAAGTCTTTTGTATAGGTTTTTTTAAAGTATTTTTTTCTTTTTGATTAAAAAAAAATTCCATTTAACCAGAAGAATTAAATATTAAATACACATTAAATGTGTGTGCATGTATATATGTATATATATATATATATATATATATATATATATATATATATATTTTTAAATCAAGATTCAGCTAAATTTAATTCGTAGAAGTTTTATTGCTTTTTTCAAGTAACCTATTTTTAAAAATGTTTTTTTCCTTGACTTTAATAAGCCTATTTTGTTATGGCACAAGGCCAGAGATATGGAGCAACTAGTAAGAACTGAACTCACTAAGGTCTGCTAGTCTAGCTAGCTAATCATTACACCCTGAAAAGTGCCCTTCATTTACTCTGCTTAGCTTTGTTTGGCACAAAGCCAGAAGTAAGTGTACCCAGTGAGAATTGAATTTACTAGTAATGATCTGCTAGCCTAGCTTGCTAACCATTATCTCTTTAGAAGCACCCAAATTCCCTTTTGCTATACAGCTAAGATACATATGTATTATGTTAAGAATCTATTGGTTATTTACATTTGTTATGAAAACAATGTTTCTTTTTAATTTTTTCAATGTTTTATTTATTAACCCTTTCAAATAGATGTGCCAGGTCAAGTAGGCATTATATATTTGGTCAAACATCAAATCTAGTAAGCCCTATTTGCTGTAGATGTGCTTATAGTATATTATTAATCTTTTAAATTTGAATTACCTTAAAACTAATAATAGAAATAAATTCGGTCTACAAATAGTTAAGTTTATTCCTATATTTTACTTTTCATTGATATAACTTCATCACCATTATGGATATAAATGAAATAGAAGAATTATGAATACAATTCAGTTTCCAGCAGAACTTATCCATTTGGAAAAATTCATCTGAACTAATACATACTCTCTCTCTCTCTCTCTCTTTTTGTTTTTGTTTAAGACACATGGTGCCAAATTACTAAGTAAATATTTACCTTCATGACAGCATTAACCTACCAACTCCAATCCTATATTTTGCTAATTTTTTGAAAACTTATATGGTATTTTTCTTATAAATACAATTTAGAATTTTTCACACCCTCATTACAAACAATTATCAGAAATCATAATTGTGTGTGTGTATGTATATCTCCTGGTTCCTAATAGGTGACTACTCTGTTGGTTAGGGCTTAGAATATGTTGACTGCATTCCCTGGTATAGGGGTATGACTCATACAAAAAAAAAATGGTTTACTCTCAAGTCCACTTTAACTCAGAGTAGTAGTTCCTTTTAAGGTCCCATCTATGGGTCAAATACTGCTGTTTGAAAATTATTAGTATTTGATAGGAATGCTTGAAACCCACATAACTGAAGAATATAGGATTATTATTAAATATGAATAGTTGAGACCATATAATTGTTTGTAAATTATTAGCATCAGAAATACTTGATAACTATTCAAACAAATGATAGACAAGTGTAAAAAAATATTTTTAATGAAATGTGACATTAAAAATATAGATATTATAATCAAATATTGAGGAATGAATTGAATTTCGGTATTAAATAATCCATAAAAAGTTGATATGCTGTTAAACAAAGGAATCAAACCAAGTGGGTGAATTACCTGAATGTAAACTTAATTTTATATTTAAAAATTTCAAGGCACTTTAACCCTTTCCAGATCTAACTAGCCTTTTGTTTACTGTCAATCTTATATACGAGTGGGTCAATGAGGTTATTTAAATCTATATAAATTTGTTTCATCTGAAAATTTGTAAATATCAGAAAATGGATTTAGTCTGGAAAATGTTAATACTTATGTTGAATTTAAAGTCATTCAATAAATGTTTTAGTAGAAACTGTTAGAATGAAATGATTATTTGGAATTCTGTAAAACCATTTAAATTGTCCTGATGCAAAATTTAACCAAAGTTTAATTTGAGTGCATTCTCTTTTTAAATGATACCTGAAAAAACAACATTATAGACATTAAAGAATATCTTGACCTTTTTAAAATTTAAAGGAAAACATTTTATTCACTATTTAATACCTTAATTTTTTTCTTTCAAGAATTATATCAGGTTATTGTATTAGTTTCTATATATAAAATTTCAGGTTAAACTATTAAGTAACCAGACAAATTTATTATGAACAATAAAGATTATTTGCTTCTGGTGTGAACAAGTGGAAACAAATTGATGGAACTGTGAATTGTTTTATCAAGAATTTGTTTGATAAGAATAGGACTTTCAGTGTGAATGTAGATGCCTCAAAATTGTCATTCAGAAGCAATTTGGACTGGAAATTGCTTTATTCTTTAAAATTATTTGAAGTGTTACTCAAATAAAAATCTTGCGGTCATGTACTATTTATGGTTAAGCATTCGTTAATATATAGGTGTGATGATTGCATATATGAGAAACTGACAGTCATCAAATGGTGTCAACTCTGTTTCTATAATATCCTTAGGTCTATATATGCTCTATCACTGATATTCACCATTCTGTTATTGATAAATGTCGAAAACTACATAACTAATATATATATATATATATATATATATATACACACTAATACTGCACAATAAAACTTGTTCCACTGCTGTAAAACGGTAAAAAGTGCTCAATTCAAAGTAAGTAAGTTGGCTAACCATAGTTGAGGGTGACCCAAAAGGTTCCTTTTCAATAACTACTATACTGAGGTGTAGAGGAGGGTGCTACTCCTTTCCCTGGATTGCTCCACTTACCTTTGATCCATACCTTATAATGCTGCATGTTAAGGAACGAAGTATTAAGCACCATTTTCTTTTTTGAGTCTTAGGTATGACTGGACCTGGGATTGAACCCCAGTCTCCCAGACCATTTGTGAAAACATTATACCAATGGGCCAGTAAATTCAAAGTAAAAGGTACAAATTGCAGAGAAAATTGTAAAATTGAAAGTGAATATCACCTATCCCTTATGTGGCTTTACTGTACACGCATTCTTCAGACGTTAAATGGAAAAAAAATATTTTCACACACACACACAAGCATGAACATTTTAGTAATATAGGTATTTTCTAAACATATTACGCTAGTATGAGATGACATTTTTTAAGGGATGAAGGTAATTTGCCATTAAAAACAAGCTTATAAAAGCATTCATTATTATTTTTCCTTTGATTTGTATCTTTAGTGTGTATCATTAATTATATTAAGAATATTACATTTCCTCAAGAGGAGACCATTTATATAAACAAACATTGGGTAATATTCTTGGCTACTGGTTGAATTTTTAGCTAAAACACTTTGGCATTAACTCTAACATGAATTATTATTTTGTAAGATTCAAATTCAAACAAAATGGAAAGAACGGGCAGTAACTTAGCTTTTTATAGTTAATAGATTAGTGATTTTTTTATCAATATAAATTGAAGGTTAACCTGGGTACAAGAGTGATTTTTGCATGAAAATGAATAAAAAACAACAACAAATAAACAGGTGTATCACTACTGTCAGTTTTAAAATTGCATGATCATCAGAATTAAGTAAGAATGAAACTGACAGTTGTGATGTATATATATTTGTATGAAGGCTAAGTTGTCATATATATATATATTTGTTCATAATCACTTCTAATATTTAAAGAGTGCTCATTATCCTAAAGATAGAGCCAAATTAGTATTATTTAAAAATGATTTGAGTCTTTACTTTAAAAACTTATTACAATCAGACAATTTAGTCAAGTTTTCTCTGTTAGGTTGACAAGACTACATTAAATGTAAGCTATCAGCTTTTTCTACTGACTAAATTTTCATATTATAAGGTGTATGATAATTTGAATAGTTTTGCTGATTGGCTGACCAACCTACTATAAAAGTGAACAAAAACAAACTAGGCTGTGACGATTATGAATAATAGTTACATGAAACTAAAAATGACTGCAAGATTTTACAGTAAATCCTTTCAAGTCAGTTTTAATAATATATATATATATATATATATATATATATATATCTCATTCATATTTCATAACATGTCATTGAATGATGTGGTAGATTTTACCAAAAATGTTTTGGCAAAAGGATATTGATATCTGAAAGACTATCTATTATAGCTATATGAGTAAATACAGTACTTAAACTATAAAATTATATCATAAGTGTATTTCTCATTTTGTCTTTATTTGAAATACTCTTTATTTTTTAAGCCACTTGGACTTTGTGATTTTCTGCAATGAAAAAAAAAAAAAAAGTTATTTGTCTGCTTTATTCTAAGCAGAAAGTTAAATCAATACACTGATTTTATGATTTAACAGCCTGGATCCATAAAATGTAGATAATATTTTAATTCTTTCTTCTCCCCCTTTTTTTTCTTTCAATCTTAAGAAGTTGATTCTATTCTTTTGGTGAGTTTCTGCTGTGCTTTGCAGCCTGTTTCTCTCCATCTGTTGCCTCTGCTATTTAATTCTTTTTTTTTTTTTATCACCACTAATGGAAAGTGTTTAGACCTTTCAACTTTTTAATACCAAGAGTCAATAAATAAGTTTGCTTTTTATGTTGCATTGGAAAAGATAAACCATATTAACCTACATTATCATAGTGGGGTATTTGAACCCCCCATAAAAATTATATGGGACTAGTACATAAATTAGCGACTCTATATCCTGGAGGTTTCTCGTACCTTCATGAATATGGAATAGGAGGGAAAACTGGGATTGAATCAGTACTTAGCTGAGTTTTTATCTCTTTTAGGTCTTAACCTTCACCCCCAAAAAACAACCAAAAGCAAACCCTTATTGTAATAATAATATAGTTTTCCTTTATGTTGAATGTTTTTTTCTTTCTGGCATAAAATATAATCTGAATGATATCAATATAACTATTTTCTTTTTAGAAGATTTCTATTAGCTTGTAGGTCTGGAAATATTTTTCTGTGTCAAATAATATGACAATCATATAAACTAATTGTGTAAATGCACCTATAACTTTTTACTCACACACAGTCTTTGCCCAGTCAGCTGTAGAATACACCAACTGCACCTCTGCAGAGGGGTAAGACCTCCCCAATGAGTGTCCTGGATATGACACTAAACAATTTGATGGTGAGGTTTCCAATGATGCTGGGGCTTTGGGGGAATGCAGAGTACCTCTTCATTGCCATTGCTCCTAGGTCCATTCTGGGCCAGAATGGTAGTACCTAATAGGGTCCTATTTATGGGTTAAATAAAACTAAACTGCATTCTTATGTTAAAATGAATTGTTTGACTTAGAACTGTTTGATAGAAATGTTTTTGACAATTAAACTGTGTACTCATGTTAAACTGAATTGTTTGAAATACATAAAAATGGATTTGGCAATAAATAACCAATAGATGTTGATATGCCCTAAAACCCAACCAACCAACACACAGTCTATATGTATACACAAATATCTTCATCTGTCGTACAGGGGTTCTCAAGCATTTTACTTAATCCACCCCTTGTTGTCAATTCTAATTTTCAATCACCTCCAAATATATTGACTATCAAATTTCAAAATATAACTAATGTACTGATGTTTAATAGAATATATATGAGAAAAGAATAAGTAAACTATAGATGCAAACACACTTTTTAATTCTTACATTATTTTTTAATGACAAGCATGGGATTGGTGGGGGTTTGAGATAACAAATATAAGGTTGCAGGTTTGTGAGTTTGAGCTGCAAAATTATGTTCTTAAGTGCTCTCTAGTTAGTAAATAATGCTCTTGGCTAAATGTAGATTCCATTATATACAAACTAGGAAAAGCTAGTAAAATAGGCTCAACAGTTACATAAGCTTGAGATATTTTGCTTAAAATTTTTTTATTCATCCAGTAATATTGAATCTCTTTAAACGTGTACTTAGACATCACTTTAAGATTGTCATTTCCGTGAATTTTTTCTTTAAGAAAGGTATCTACATTTGCCGTTAATTTGCACTTTCCACTTCAACCTCATTCATTAAATTGTTTTGAACAGGTTGTATGTGAACAATACATCACTAGTAGCTATAGGAGGTGCCCATTGGTGTAATGGTTATCGTCATAGGAAATGGACACGGTGGCACAAGTTCAAATCCTGGACGAAACTGATTGCATTTCACAAAGCACTAATACCCTTGGGAAAGGTATGAATCCAATTATTCTCCCTCCAGCAATGGGTAAATAGTAGGGCAGACTGGGTTCTTCGGCCTTGGTGAGGCAACTAGTCTAGGAGAAGGAAAACTCTGAATTCAAACCTGTTAAACTCTGCATAAAAATTGACCTTGTGTTATATCCTTCCCGAGCAGAGGGGTTGTGTAAATAGGATAACCCTCAATCAGGCATTCTGCTTGGTGTACAATATCTGGCTCATAGTCTACATGATCCAGCATTTTTGTTTTCTTGTTATAAAGAGATTTATAAATTCAGACAAGTAAGTTCCTCTCTTCCCTGTTGAGTCCTATGCATTTATACACCCTGTAAAAATCTTATTCATCATGAACCTCTTGTGAGGCAGATGGAAAAAATTCTTAATTTCTGTTGGCATTCCCCTTTAGAGGCACTTCAGATACATGGCAATAAACCAGCCTTTACTACTTTTATGCAAGGGAGAAGGAAGGCTCCCTAGAACTAAGCTATCAATTCTCACCCACCCGACGCAAATGGTGCAGGTGCTATAAATTGATGTTCACTTTGTCCTAAAACCCTTGGGAAGACTTGAATCCCCTTCTCTTGTAGTTATAAAAATATAGATAGTCTAATGAGTTTGGTATGAGATGGAAAACAATGAATCTAACCCAAGTGTAGAGCCTCCACTTCATCCAATTTGTCAGGTCAGGCCAATTTAATATATTAAATTGTGTCTAGTGGTAAGGCTCCAGTTTTTGCAAGTCTGAAATCATACCTTCATTACTCCCATGTCCCCTCTGACCTGGAGTGGTAGTACCTATTTGGGTCCCATTGATGGGTGAAATAGATCTGTTTAAAAATTATTATCAATAGACAGGAATATGTGGAACCATATAACTGTAAATTATTTTTGTTTGATAGAAATACTTGAAACAGTATGCTACATAAAACAAATGATTATTATAGCTAAAAAACTAAGATTAAAAATGATAGCAATAGAATGTTGAAAATATAATTATGATTACTATTTAACTTTTATAAATAAGTCAAATTTTAGCATATAATCTATAAGGGTCTTGATATAGTGTTGAACGACCAAACCAAGTTAACTCCCTTTGGTCTGCGAAATGTTTTAAAGGGGAACTACTCAACATGATACACTGATTATCAAATAGATGATGGTTTGAACTCTGTATTTGTGTGTAATTTAATCTTTTGTATGAGTTGACCATTAAATGTCTTTGAAGTAAGACCTTTAAATGAAACTTAAAGGGTTTCTGAAATAACTGGAATGTTTTATAGAATCACCAAAACTTCTACATTTTATAAACTAAGATCTTTTTAAACCTGAAGCAAAGTGTCAAAAATAAAATGTTAAACATTTATATTATTTCACTTTCCTATGAGATTTCATCAAAAATATTTTAGACCTGCCTAGTCAGCATACTATGTGATTGTCATATAGCATTTTCAATAAGTAAATATTTTTTATGCTGAAAGTTAAATTCAACTTAAGCAAATTATTAATTATATATAGGTTGAGCCATCTCTCAATCTTTATATTAAAATTGTCTCTTGAAATTGAAACTTATATTTATAATAATCCTTTGAAAGATTTTATTTATCTCTCCTCAATAGATGGGGAAACAGTTTGATCTATGAATTTACCCAACCCCTCGTTCACAAGAGGGATGTGACAAGGTTAATTTTTAAGTGAAGTCTGATGTGAATGAATTTAAAGTTTTCCTTCTAGACTGGTTACCTTACCAAGGCTAAAGAACCCAGTCTGCCCTATTATTTATCCTTAGCAAAGGGAGAAGAGATGGAATCATGTATTTTTCAAGGGCATTAACATCAAAGGAAACACAAACAGTTGAGGATTGAACTCTTGTCATTGCTTTCATTTCTAATGATTGTCATATAAAGCAGACTCACTACAATTTGATGAAGAACTAGCAAATGTGGTGTGTCTGCTTCTTAGAGAAAGTTTTAGTATAATTTTTTATCATTATCTATGGGGAAAAAATGGATTATAATAATTAGTAGAAAGATATATTGCAGCAAGGTTTAACTTATTATACATCATTTAAATTTTCTAACATCAAAAGAAAAGTGAATCATCTTAGAGAAATAGTTATTCACAATTTTTAAATCTGTTTATAGGTAATTCTAAAAATAATTGTATAGGATTATTAGTTTGTTAAAACTAGTAATCTAAACAAAAATCTTAAAGGACAAGATATCTTTTTACAAAATAAAGACTTTTCACAGAACAATTATTAACTTCATAAAGTAATAGTAAAAGTATTGGTAAATCGATTTTCCATTTTATAAATTTATCTTTTAGAATAACAATTAGCATCAATATCAATTTTTAAGTGAAAGCAAATACTTAAAAAAAAAACAAAGAAAGATCCAAGCCTTCACTTTTTAACCAGGAAAGAATGGTTAGTTAAGATAATGTGAGTTTATACCATAAGTACTGACATGAAAAAAACAAAAAAAATGGTAAATTCATTCAATGTTTATTCATCTACAGAGCTATTTCAACAAATATTTTCTTAATGAAAGCATTTCATATTTTCTCTACCAGCTATGGACAAGCATACCTTTATAGCTTAGTTCCCAAATAAAACACATACATACATACACACACACACACACACATATATATATATATATATATATATATATATATATATAATTTTTTGTTAGCTCAATTAGAGAAAAGTAGATATTTTAAAATAAATAGGTCCACAAATGAATTTCATTGTGGTGTTTAAAATACCACTATGAATTTTATTTTCTTCTCAACATGTGTTTGGGATATTGTGGTCCTTTTTAAGAGACTGATAAAGGGTTTATATATATATATATATATATATATATACCTAAAATACTTGGTTGATTATTTTCAAGCAATATGAATGTTTTTTGTCTTTTCATTTTTTATTGAATTTTTTCCCCAGATATCAGTTTGTGTAATATTTTTTTTTAATTTACAAATTGTATCATCTGGGTTTTTTCACACCGTCAGAATTATAAAATAGGTATAAAAATAATATATTTGTGCATAAATAAATGATATTTTGACTATAAAATAAAAAAGTAAATTTACTCACAACTCTGAGTTTCATGCAGTCTGTCCATGCATCAGAAGATTTTAAACGTGTGGATATAAATTCATTTGAAGATTGAGTATATTAAACACCGAATCATCAGTAGATTTATCTGGCTTTATTTTATAGTTGAAATATTCTAGTATTGTTCAGCATTGTGCATAGACCTATATATTCTACTAATCTAATTACCTTTTAGTGGTACATTTTAATCATATATGTATGTAATATATAATGTTCACACAAACATGAGAAGAATTTTAGTGATATATAAAGACACATTATATTTCATATATAAGTAAATCTTTTGGCATTCTAACGAAAATAGTTGTGAAATATCTTCTTACAAGCATTGCAATTTATTTAGAGCATGTAATTGAATACTGAGTAATCTTGTTGAAATTATTTATGTTTTAAATGCTAAACACTTGATATTACTATCCTTAGTGTTATGTTTAGCTCAGCACTTGTGAGTTCCATTCTTACCTAGTGCTCCATATCTATGGTCTTGTGCTAGATCAAGTCTAAAAGATGTCTACCGTCCTTTGCTTTTTGAGATTTGAATACTTAACGTTGCTATAAAAAATTCTGCTACAAAAATATCTGGTAAATTTGACTGATTGATTATCAAAAATATAAAAACTAATGTATAATAAACTATTAAATGGATTCCCGTTAAATCTAATCCCGAAAAGGATTTTAAAGTTGAAAAAATAAATTCGAAATATTCGCCGCATAAAAAGTGTAATATAAAGATATGAGAAAAACTGATGTTTTTTATGTAATAAAATGAGTGATTAAGAGTTTTCTCCCCTGACAAGAAAGATAACTCTTGTAAAATAATTGCTTCGTTTCAATCCGTCATTGTCCAACTATTTTCTCAATGGTCAGATTAGGACTTCAACTTTTTTTATAAAAAAGATATTTTTACCGAATAAAAAACAACAACTTTTCCCTATTTCTAAAACAGATGATTGCAGATTTGATCTTCTGTAAAAATAGTTGAGATATCTTTAAGGTAGAATTTTCTTGATCGTTTTTAGTAGTGCGGCCCACCTAATGATGAGCCATGTCTCATGCAGCCCACTTCTTGAAAAAAGTTGCCCATGACTGGTTTAAATTATCATCTACCTATTTTTCGTGCTCTATCAATATTCGAAGTGTTTTAATTTATATTTGATTGTTTTTTTAATGTTAAATTCTTGCTTCATTTCAGATATCTTTCAGAAGTAGATTAAAAAAGTATAATACTTACAAGAAATGGGGAGAATTATTTTAATATGGCTTAATAAAACAGAATGAAGCTGCTTTCACTAGTATGTTAGATTATTTTGAAATGAGGCAGATAATTTAATTTTTTTGCATTACAATTTTTATGATGTAACCCGTAAGAATTGTTTTATGCTAAATACTATTACATGTACCATTTAATTCCCCATTTAAAAATGATGGGGTTATTTATATAGGGATTGGTATTACTACCTATGATCAGTGTGTAGTATCTGTGCATTATATCTTTGTTATTTAAAACTTCTGTCTTGACTTAGAGCGTCTGTATTTATCCAATCCTTTTGCCATCGGCAAGGTGTGATGCAAGGTCAATTTTTCAACGGAGTAATGTTGGCTTAAATTCAGAGTTTTTCTTTACTAAGACTGGTTAACACACAAAACTTAAAGAGCCAAGTTTTTCTGTTATTCACCCATATTTGGGGAAAATAATTGATAGATTCATATCTTTCCCAAGGGTATTAGCACTAAGTGAAAAGCAAGCAGTCTCATTCAGAATTTGGATTCCATTTATTCAGACCTAAAATGATTACTATTATATCATGTGCTTCTCGAATCAGTGCATTGTATTGGTACTCATGAAAATATCATTTTCAAATATTTCCGAAGCTATGATACAGATTATGCTAATAAAATTAATGATTATCTTGAAAAGTATAAAATTGAAAACTTCCTAAAAATAGATATCAAACAAGAAAAAACAGCTGATTATTTTTTTTATTTCTATTCTTTTGTTGGGGGTAACTTTTTACCTTCCTGGAGCATTGGCTAAGAACTATATTCTTTATCAATTTCTTACAACAATATCAGAAATAATATGTTACTTAAAATTATGAATGATACATTGATAGTTTCACTGAAGACAGGTACAGCAGACTGCCGTATTCGCAGGGCTTAGTAATGCACTGACTGTATCCCCTGCAGAAGGGCAAGTTTCTGCAGAGAGGAGTGTCCTAGGTATTACACTAAATTGCATCTGGTGGTGAAATTCTAGAGCTCTGAGGAGTGTGGAGTAGCCTTTCATTGTTATTATTCCCACGGACACTCTCTGACCCTAAGTGGTATTACCTATTTGAGTCCCATTGATGAGTCAAACATTATTTGTATTTGAAAAGAATAGTTGATATTGTACAAAAAATTTAAACTATTTAAAAAAAAAAAGTAAATATAAATGTAGCCAATTTCCAAACCTCTAGGCATAAAATAACTCCAGACTTGTTGATATGCCATTTGAATCAATCAATCAATCAGACAATCAGGAGCAGAAGATATCTTCATGAAATTTTTTTTACCAATTAATGAAAGTGTGTATTTTTGAGATTTTTAGGTTAGAGGCTAATCTGATTTTAATTAGCACACATTCTTCACTCTGATCCTGGGGATTAGGGCACAAATGCTAATCTTTTGTCTTTGCAGAAGGTGTGAGGGTGGACAGAAAAGGTCATACAATGTCATACCTGCTTTTGATGTTTTTTTTTTTTTTGACTGATGAGTTTCAAACACTGCAACACCAATGGAAGAAGTGTTTGGACTGCAAAGCAGACTATATTAAAAAAATGAACCTTGTTTAGTTACATTCCATGAGAGTATTTTGTTCAGCTAATGAGCTTTTCAGATGACCCTCATGTATACAATTAAAGAAAAAAACATACTGTTCATTAAGATGAATGGAATCTAAAAAGAAAAAAAGATAGTTGGTTGTATTTTACAGCAAATCAACCTTAAAGGATTAGTTAATGCCAAATCCTATTTATAAATAAAGTTGGTGACTGTAGTTCAGGGTGACCAGAAAGCTCCCTTTTCAATAGCTACTACACCCAGGTCTCCTGGACCATTGGTGAACACTCTACCCACTTGGCCAATGAGCCGGTAAATCCTATTTATACATATACATAAATATATTATATATATATGATTTGTATTTGACCCATCATTTGGACTCTAATAGGTACTCACACACCAGATCAGTATGGACCTAGGAGTAATAGCAATGAAGAAGCACTCAACATATCCCATAACTCCAGGACTGGAGTTGGTTTAGTGTCTTACCCCTTTGTAGAGATGCAGGTGGCATTTTCTACAGCCCCAGCTGTGTAGGCTGAAGAAAAAAGAGTAGTGATAAGAGATAAAAATACAAAGGAAATGTAATACTATGTGAATTCAAAATTTTTTTATTCCTTTTATAAGACCTTTTTTGCCACCAGAGATCTGTGATTTCTATTTTCAACAATGACTAAGTTTTCGACCTTTCGAATTCTTTCGCGTTGAATTTTGAATTTCTCAGGTGAAGAAAATAAAAATAATTCAGATTTAGTGAATAGATATCTTTTTGCATTTTACCTTAGGGAAGCAGGCTGAAAATTAAAAGATGTAAGATGAAAAAAAAAGATACCATTAATAATATCAGTGTGTAAAAGAAAAAAATCAAAAAGAAAAAAAAGCACTGAAGAAGTTGAAAGAAATTTGAAATTCTACAAAGCAGCTTTGTTGGCCAAACAGCTTTTTTGATAAATAAACCTTCCTTGAGGCTAAAGAAACAGTTTTTAGTCTTGCTAAGATTTTATCTTTAATTGTTGCCTTTAATTTGTTTTGTTCCTCTTATAGATATGATAACTCTAGAGAGTTATACCATTCTGTTGGTCGGGCTTAGAATATGTTTACTCAATCACCTACAAAAGAGTAAGACCCCACTTAAATAAAGTGTGTCCTGAGTATGATACTCTTGTGTTCCCCGAATGAAAGAGTGATAATACTTGTGTATAAAAATATAGCTCTCTTTTTTATTTGTTTTTATATTTTTGAGAATCTATTAGTCAAATTTATCATATTTTTTTGTAGCAGAATTTTGTATAGTAATGTTAAATATTCAAATCTCAAAAAGCAAAGGATGGTAGACATCTTTTAGACTTAATCTAGCAAAAGACCATTGATATGCAGCATCTGTGAGTTCCATTCTTACTTAGTGCTCCATTTGATATTACTTGATATTATTATCCAATGAAGGGGTACTCCACATTCCTCAAAGCTCTAGCATTACTGGTGCCTCACCATCAGATTGTTTAGTGTCATACAGTGGGTATTCGTTGGGAAGGGGGGTCTTACCCCTCTGCAGAGATGCAGACGGTGTATTCTGCAGCCCCAGCCGACTGAACAATGGGTTAAATAGATCTCTTTGAAAATCGTATTAGATAAAAATGACAGATATCCTATAACCGTGTGCAAAAAATCTCATTAAAAACAGCACGAAAAATGCAAATGTACAATGTACGTAATTTCCTAACTTCTTGGCATAACCTCAAATAGGTTAACATGCTCTTAAAATCAACCAATCATTTTCAAAGAAACATTACTGATTATTTTTTGAGAGTCATAATGAACACTGTCTTTTGGTTGCTTTTCTTTTCTCTAGTTTGGCTGATTCCTTCTGGAGACTTCTTGAGCTGTACAAAACTACAGTATCCGGAACATTCACTGTAAACATTTTTGCCGGAGGAAAACTCGATTCAGGAATTTTTGTCGTAAGACAATTTCGCCGCATTCTTTTTATTGATACCGTTATCTTGAACGTCTCTTTTGGAGTAATGTCCAATTTAATATGGAAATTACCTTGTTATCAAGCATATCTGGCTCACACTAATGTCACTTCGATTTTTAACATTTTAACTAACGAAGTACCATATTATCGAGTATATCTGATTTTTACATTTTGATTAACGAAGTACCATATTTTTTTTGTTCCTTGTTAATGTTAGATTGTTATAATTTATGAATTATCTAATAGTGTTCTAAACATTGATTTATTTTCGTAAGGATAGAAAGAAAACTTTGAACAGACAGGACTTTATTTTTAAAAGTATTAAGTAAAGTTGGCAACTATAGTTGAGAGTGACCAGAAGGGTCCCTTTTCAGTAGCTACTACACCAAGGTGTAGGGAAGGGCGCTGCTCCTTTCCTTGGATTGCTCTAATTTACCCTTGATCCATACCTTATAATGCTGAGTGTTAAGCAAGGAGGAATCAAGTACCATTTTTTAAGTCTTTGGTATGACTCGACCTGGGATTGAACCCTGGTCTCTCGGGCCATTCGGTAACACTTTAACCATTAGGCCAATGGACTGGTAACCTAAAAGTATTACTTAACATGTTTTTACCAAATCAAACATCAGAAAAGAACTTAGAAATTAAACATTTATTTGAAAAATAAAAATATATCAAATTAACGATGAAATAATTTAAAACTTTTTATAAATTTATTTGAAGTATCTGTATTTATGCAAAAATTTCCTATTATTTTTTTATCAAAAATTTCCCCTCATTTTAATTTTTTTCCTCCACCCGTATATTTTAATATTTTTTACCCTTCACCTGTATTTTTCTCTCCACCCGTATATTTGAACAGAACCCAAGGTACTTCATTCTGTATTTAAAAAAAAAATGCAGTGAAAAAAATCCTATACAGCAAAGTTTTCTTTGGCAAAAATTCATTTCCTCTGTCAAAAATGTTTATGGTGAATGTTCCTTGAACCCGAAACTCCAGAAATAGCAATGAATGAATGGTATCAAATATACTGAATGACTTCACTCCTTCTTAGCAACTTATGCTAAATAAATGGTTCTATTTTCAGAAACTCATGTAACACAGGTTTTATATATATGTATATATATATGTACAATTGCTGAAATCTGCATCTACGTGGAGTAAGAACTAAAATATTTGATAGCAGTTTGTTATATTATAATCTTTATCATCAATTAAAAATTAACATCAAACAGTTACAAAATAATTGTTGCTAAAAAAGATGAATTTATGGTGTTGCCATGGTGTAGTAGATATCGTCGTAGGAAATGGACACGGCAACATGAGTTCAAATCCAAGACAAGACTGATTGCATTTCACATAGCACTAATATCCTTGGAAACGGTATGAATCCAATTATTTTCCCTCTAACTATGGGTAAATGGAGTAGACTTGGTTCTTTGGCCTTGGTTAGGAGAAGGAAAACTCTAGATTCAAACCTGTTAAAATTTTGCTTGCCAGTGTGGAACGTTTGGTAATTCCATATAAAAGATGGATTCAGAAAAGCAATTTGCCAGTTAATGTAGTGCCATTAAAAATTTCACAGAGATTTTTAGAGACATATTTTCTAATTTGAAAGACAAGAGATTCATTGATGTAAACATTTTTGTTTTTTGTCCAGATTGCTATTTCTAACCAATATTAATAATTCTTTTTCTTCTTAATAATTTTTTAGTGCTTTTTTTTGACATCCTGTAGTCAGCGTTTAAAATATGCTGACTTTATCTCCTGAAGAGATTTAAAACCCCATCAGCACCACAAATGTCTTTCCTGGTATGACAATAAACTGCATCTGATGGTAAGGCTCCTGTTCTGAAAACCCGGAAAGTGTGGAGAGTCCCTTTATAACTCCCAGGTTCACTCTGACCGGGTAGTGATAATACTTGTTGGAGTCTCATTTATGGGTCAAATCTGTTTAAAACTATTTGTATTTGAAAGGAATACTTGATACTGTATAACTGTGAATTATTTGTATTAAGAATAGTTACTTGAAGCTATAATTGTTTACTAAGGATTATTATCATTTACTTGAAGCCATATAATTGTGTACTAACAAGTGACTATTATTAAATTGAAATGATTACTTAAACCTTAAAATTATTAGTATTAGATTGGAATACTTGAAATCCTACTGTTGTGTGCAAATTATTTGTATTAGGAATATATAAGTGTTAATCATATAACTGTGCAAAAAAATTCTTAAGAAACAAATGCACAGATAATGTAAATATAAATGTACAATGAATAACCCTTGACAAGTTGAGATGCCATGATAATAAAATTTTTTCTTGATTTTAGCTGCTTCTTGATTGCAACTGAGTTTTTATTATTATTATAACAACAGTGTGGAATGTGTATCTGAAATGATAAAAATTCAATAAAATTTCAGGATCCCTCATTTTCCATGCCAGCTGCTTTATCGTCTAAGCTACAAGAGTTAGTGGCATTGAAAAAATCCAGTGTATGCTGTTTCTTACTGTCATAAAAATAACAATCCAGCTGAGTTACAATAAAAAGAAAACAACTAAAATTAAGAAGCTTAAGGAAAATACAAAAAGAAAAGAAAAGAGAAGAAAGATTTTTGTGGAATAAGAAAAAAAGTGATACTACTTGGTAATTATTTTATATCTCAAGTTTGAAGAACTACAAATAAAACTATAGCCCAGTCGGCTTAGGCTGTAGAATACTCCAACCTCATCTCTATAGAGGGCTAAGAAAAAGAGGTATTTGAAAAAAAAAATGAAGCCAGTCTTAAAAATTTTTGGTGAAATTCTTGATTGTGCAAAGCACCACCTTTCGTACTCATCAGATGTAGCTCCATGTAAATTTTTCTTCTCGGATTGAAAACTCTTCTCAGGGCGACGATTTAAAGACGTGAAGGACGTTCAAAGAAATACAACGGTACAGCTTTGACCTACAGAAAACTCACAGGAATAAGTGTGCCGAATCCCAAGGAGACTAGTCTGAAGAAAATTACCGTTTCATTGAATGTTCAGTTCTGCTTTGGTAAATACTGAATCAATGCCAATACTTGCTGAACACGCCTAATATTTTGGATTTGAGGATATTTCCGCATATTCTTTAAGTTGTGTGAAATGAAGACGGACACAGAAAGTTTGTTGAATTGATGAACCAAAATCTTATCGTTGAAACAAAAGCAACAAAAAGTAGTTCCATAGTTCAACGTCATCTTTTCTAGAAATTACTCCACGTATCATAGCTGTACTTGAAGGAGTTCCTGTAGCATAATGGCTAAAGTGCTGGACTGCGAGATCGTATTGAGATCGAACTCCAGTTGCATTAATACGTTCACTTTCGGAAAAATCTCTTTGAGGAAGACTAAATAGTAGCGCTACTGTTCTTCTACTAGTATAACTCTGCTATGAAATAACCCTCGAAAGTAGAAAACGATAACAGTAATTACCTGTATCACATACTGGCGTTAAGATGGTCATTGATGTTCATGAAGTACCTTGTGTTAAAATCTTTCACCTATTATTGCTTAACATACCTGTCACTTTCAAAAACTGATAGAACAAATATTTGCATTATATAGATATACTCTGGATAAGCAATATAGCTTGTGATATATGTGTTTGAAGTTTTGGTCAGGTTTTGCAACCTCTCAAGATTTCCATTTCTGCTCATGACTACATAGAGCTGACCATGTAAGAAGTCACTTTTTCGGCAGACGCCAATCTGGGACAGTATTTGTCTCAAGGCTTTGTTTGCAGTCATTCCAAAAATAGACTTGAACTGAAAACTGTCTCCATTGCTGATCAAAGTGAAACAGTCGTTGGGAACAATAAGAATGTATGGGATAGACACCCTTTTACAATGAGAGGACAGTAAGATACAGAGATAGGAAAGGAGACGGACAGAAAGAGTGAGGGTGAGAAAAAAACTGTAAGACATAGAGCGAGGATGAGAGAAAGACTAAGATATAGAAAAAGGATGGGAGAAAGACTGTATGACATAGAGAAGTAATGAGAGAAAGACCATAAGATAGAGAGAGAGAGAGAATCGAACAATCCTTTGTTGTATTCATAGTATTTCTGCAACGAAGTGTTAATTCAATGATGTAAGATTTGAATTAACCGACGAGATGACATGTCAATGCATTAAACGAGAATGGAATTTCCGTGAAATTCACGGGCGAAATCGATGTACAAGATATCAATTATAGATCGTTAATTCATTGATGTAAGACTTGAATTAACAGACTAGGTGACACATCAGTACACAGAACGAGTATGGATTTCCTTGAAATTCACGTGCGAAGTCAGTATACCAGATCTCAACTGTTTTATGGATCGTTAATTCAATGATATAAGACTTGAATTAACAGACTAGATGACACGTCAATACACTGAACGAGAATGGAATTATATATATATATATATATATATATATATATATATATATATATATATAAAAGTTGTTATTACCAATGCAAACAAATGAAACCAGATACTGGCATATATGAAAATATTAATGAATTATTAAAATGACGCATTAAGTTATGCTTATTCTTGTTAAAACTGTTGAGGAAAAATAACTAAAATTTAACCTCATAATCTTAAGGAACTTTCAATTTTTTAAAAATAAATTACAATAAACATTGAACATTTTAGGGGCCCACTTAGCGTAATGGTTATCGTCGAAGGAAATGAAATTTGAGATCCAAGTTCAAATCCTGGACAAGGTTGTTTTCGTTTCCCTTCATGCCTTTGGAGAGGCATGAATCCATTTCTTCTCCACCCAGCTACGGATGAATTGTGGATCAGGCTTGGCTCTTTTAGCCTTGGTCAGGCAACCAATCTAGAAGAAGGAAAACTGTATTCCGACCAGTTGAACTCCGCTTTAAAATTGACATTGTGATGAAATTTTTCTGAAATGGGTTAAATTGTACTACTGCTTTTCTTCTACAAAAATGGGTTTGGTATTAACCCATGTAGGTTGATATGCCATTAAACAAAGAATCCAAGAAACCAAACTTCATATAAATATATATATATATATATATATATATATATATATATATATATTAATAGAGCAAGATAGACAGAGATAAAGAAAGTAAGGCAGACGTGTGTGTGTGTGTGTGTGTGTGTGTGTGAAAGAGAAAGTGCTGGAGAGAGAATCGAATGTCATCATCATCATCATGTCATGCTGGTAGCACGGATATCCCTGACCCTCTCTCGCCACTTTTCCCTATCGTTCATCGCCTCAGGCAGGTCTTCAGGACAACATTCTGTATCCTCACATAGTTGCTGAATGTATGCTCGTGCTGGTCGTCCTGCTTTTGCACGGCCATGTGTGGGGGTCCATAAGAGCACATCACATATGAGTTCGTTCCTGCTTCTCCAGCAGTGTCCTGCATGTCTGGCTCGTCTAACTTGAATAGTTTTCGTGATAGGAAGCAGGTGGTCGTACAGTTGGTGTTTTGTGGGGTGTTGCCGCCAGGACTTGATCAAGATTGCTCGCAGCATTCTTGTGTAATTGCCGTCTAGCTTCTTCTCCAGCCGTTTTGTTAGAGTCCATGTAGTGCATCCATATAGCAGTATCGATGCGACCGCTGCCTGGAAGAAACTGCGTTTCATTTTATCAGTTAGGTCTGATTTCCATGTAATCGATAGCCTATTGATAGCTGTCCATGCTTTCGTTAACCTCGTGTCGATGTCCTTTTCGGTTGATGCGACGCTGCTTCCTAGGTAAGTGAATTTGTCTCCTAGTTTAAGAGGGGTTCCGTTTAGAGTGGAGATGTCCCCCGTTTGATTATAGCACATATATTCCGTTTTGTGTGCATTGACTAGAGGCCTATGCCTGCGGCTGCTCGTTCCAAACTATGTAGTAGTGTTTCGGCTTGGTTGGGTGTATTTGCCAGTATCGCTATGTCATCGGCGTAGTCGGCGTCGGTAATTGTTTTTATGGGGTACCTTCTGCTTCTTTTCTTTGTCAGCTCGAAGCCATTCTCTCTGATTTTGTCAATCAATGTTCTAAGTACGTAGTCTAGACAAATGATAAAGAGGTATGGAGCTAGCGTGTCCCCTTGTAGTACTCCAGCTACAATGTCGAAGTATTCTGTGTCTCCATCTGGTGATCTTACTTTTACTTTGGTGTTTCTATAGAGAATCGTTATTGCTGCTACGGTTTCTTTAGGTATGCCGTAAGCAGATAAAATCGCTGATTAAAAAACTTTTTAAAAAGTCGCAATCGTCACAAGCCTTTTGGCATGACTGCCAATTTCTTGATTGAAACCTGCAGGGTTGTGACGTCTTCGATTTTATCAATGTAATTTTTAACTGATTTATCTATCGTGAGTATTTGACGTTACAGTGGCTCTTTTGCATATATTGAGTACTGTACATAAAATTATGTTGATTGTTCTATCAACTTATTTACGGAACTTTGTAATATTAATCCAGTTCTGTCTTATATTCCGTGCTTTTTATGTACCACCCTGTCATTCTACTTTTCAAGATATTAATGAATTTAGTAGTGCCTGATAATTGTGAAAACTCAAAACTATGTGCCAAAGTCTCATATCCGAAGTCAAAGAGCTTCTACAGTGTCATCCTGGTAACATGTGGCTGAGCATTGTCATAAAGCAAAATGGTGACCAAGCTTGGACTCATGTAAAAACAGTAAACGCATCACTTCTTTTTTCATGTTCATGATTAGGGGCATAAAACCTTCAAAATCAAATTCTGAAAGAAGTGATAGAACATTAACAAAGAGGACGCTTTAATCATTTGGAATGTGAAATTTCATACAACTATTATTAAAAAAAAATGTTTGGACAAATTTTAAACATTTTCTACGAAAATCAGACATTTTCCAAACAACTTATATATATATATATATATATATGTATGTATGTATTATTCAGTCCAGTTAAACCGGAGTCGGGAATAATTCCGTCAGGACAAAAAAAAAAAATCATTCAACTCTGAACATTCAAATTTTCCTGGTAAAGAGCTCAATGTAATTGACATCACAGAGCAAAACTTTCTTTAAGAAAAACAAAAACCGGTCACATTAGGATTATAAATTTATTTCCATCCTGTTATGGGTATTGATATGAATGAATAACACCAAAAATAACAAGACTTCTTCAGATCTAATGGATAAAATAATTACTGACAGAATAGACACAGGAGGAAAGGATGGGAGGGGATAGAACAGGGGTGGAGAGTCTCCTCCCCAATTACCCACTTCTGGTTTTCCTTTTTTTTCTTTTTTCTTTTTTCTTACTTTGTATTACCGGTTGGAATCAAAGTAAATTAAATTTTTGAATTTTTAAATTCTCCAACTGGTAATAAAAAATAAAAAATGATTCTCCTGTGTCATACTTGTGGCCCAATCTAAGCTTAGTAAATAACTAAAGGAAAGAAACCTGGTTTTCAGATCATGACTACCTAATGGTAAATCCAATCATTATTTTTTGCCTCCTTTTTTCTATGTTAAATTGATGACATAACTATTTGTTTAGATTAGGTTATTTGGTTTAATGGCGTATCAACCTTTGTAGCTTATTTAATACCAAGTCCTCTTTATACATATGGTTTTCAAGCGAATAATTTGTTGGTAACATTTTTTAAAACTGGCCAGAGTTCATTTATTTATGTACAGTTAAATGGTTTGAAGTTTTGCTATCTAACACTAATAGTTCTATTTGCACATAGTTATTATCTAATACTAATAATTCTATTTAATATTTAGAATTTGTTTGCATACAGTTAGATGGTTTCAAGTCTAGTAAATGATTTAACAGTTCTATTGACTCATAGACGGGACCCTTGCAGGTACACTCACATCGGGTCTGTGTAAACCTGAGAGAAATGGAATTTCTCCAAAGCTCCAGGATTAGATCCTCAGCATCAAAAAGTTTAGTGTCATTTCAGGACATTCGTTAGGGTGGGACTTACCTCTTTGAAGAAAAGCATATTCTACAGCCCCAGCCGACTGGGCGAAAATAACTATTAGAAAATGATAATAATAATTTTTATTCTGAAAATTTCCATTATCAATATCAGTTGGCAACTATAAGCAAACGATTACAAAATGAAAATTGAAGGGTAAGGTTGTATTTACCCAACCCCTCTGCCATGTGCAGGATACGACAAAAGGTCAATTTTTTAAACGGACTAGAACTGTTTTGAATTCAGAGTTTTACTTTTAGACTAACAAAGGCAAGAGAACCCAGTCCGTCTTACCACTTACCCCGGGAAGAGTTCTCGTGGCGTAGTGGCTAATGTACAGGACTACGACATCGTTGCAAGCGAGTTCGAACTTCAGTCGTGTTCATATGTTCACTTTCGGATTAATACTCTTGAGAAAGGTATGAATCCTCTTATCTCTCCAGCTATGGGTTAAATAGTATTATTACCGTTCTTCTAAAAGATGGCTTTGGCATTAAATAACCCAAGGTGGTTGATATGCCATTAAACAAAGAAATCAAACCAAACCAAATTATTCACCCAAAGTTGAGGGGAGTGGTGAGAGGAGATGGATTCATGGCTTTCCCTCCCAAGACTATTAGCACAAAGGGAAACTAAAAAAGCTCCGTTCAGAATTTGAACTAAGGGCAAGGATTCAACAAAAGCGGATTATAAAATGAACACCAAAACAGAAATCCAAACAAAGATAGGATAAAAAACTTATTAACCTTGGATGTAAAAATCTTAAGTTCGTAGCTTGAAGGAAAACATTTAAGACACGGGCACGTATTCTACGAGAGAGGCTGTTGGAATGGAACGTGTCTCTGGTCTGGGAAATATTTTGAGGGAATGGATACTCCTCATTAGAGTCATCAAAACATGTTGTGATTGGAAACTCTCAACTAGCTCGAACCAATGAATTCAGCTAATTCGAACATCTTCCATAAAAGTAGTGATAGAAGATCTACAAACTAATAACTTTCCGGCTATGAAAAATTGAGTGATAAATAGATTTTAATGGCATGTCAACACACCTAGAGTTATTTTAAGCTTAAAGATTTGGGAATAGCGTTCATTGAACGTTTGTATTTACATTTTTTATGAAGTTGTTTCATTAGAGTTTTATTTTTACACACTGTTCTATCGGATAAGATTAATTTCTAAACAGATCTGTTTGATCTCGAGATGAAAGACTAACGAAGCAACTAAAATCAAGACCTGTCTTGAGTTATTTCATGCCAAGAGGTTTGGTTTGGTTTGGTTTGGTTCTATGGCATATCAACCATTATTGGTTATTTAATGCCAAATCCTGTTTTTACTTATATATTTAATAGATATTATTTGTAAACACATTTTGGAGATACAAAAAGTTATATGATCAAACAGTTACATTTCTAACAATTCAATTTAGCATAAGTCAACAAAGTTAAATGATTCCAAGTATTGCTATCTATTGCTAACAATTCAATTAAACATCAGTCATTTGTTTACACACAGTTAAATAATGAAACAATTCTATTTCAAGCAATTCAATTTACATTAGTCATTTGTTTTTATCCAGTTTAAATCTTGAACAGTTCTATTCGACGCATAGATAGGACTCTATGAGGTACTACCACTCTGGTCCAGAGTGGACCTGGGAGCGATGGCAATGAAGGGCTCTTCTGCATTTCCTATAGCTCCAGAATAACTGGAGCCTCACCATCAGATTCTTTAGTGTCATATCCAGGACACTCGTTCGGTGGGAGTCTTACTCCTCTGCAGAGATGCAGTCGGTGTATTCTACAGCCCCTGTCGATTGGGCTTTAGAAGTTAGGGAATTGCATTTATTGTATATTTGTATTTATATTTTTTGTGTGATTGTTTCTTAAGCGTTTTTACAAACAGCCCTATGATATCAAAGATTTCAATCTAATATAAATAAGTTTCACACAATTGTGTTTTCAAGTATTCCAATCTATATGGTTTCAAGTAATTATTTCTATTTAATGATTATTGCTTGTTTGAACACATTTGAGTAAATGATAATGATTTTAAGTTAACAGTTATAACTTCAAGTAACTATTCTTATTACTAATTATTTATATGGTATCAAGTATTAATATAAAATACGAATAAATTTGGGGGTGTCCTCGTGGTGTAATGGTTAAAGCGATGGACTGCGGAATCGTAGTACGCGAGTTCGTACTCCAGTCGCGCTATTACGTTCACTTTCGGGCAAATACCCTGGGAACCCCCCCCCTATCCTCCCAGCTATGGGTTAAATAGTACCACTACTGTTCTTCTAGGAGAATGGCTTTGGCATTAAATAACTTAAAAAGAGTTGATATGCCATTAAAAACAAAGAAACCAAACCAAACGAATAAATTTTAAACAGATCTATTTGACCGAAAGATAGGATCCTGACAAATTCTACCAATCTTGTGGTTTGGGATTAATGGCAATAAATAGGTATTCCATACTCTTTGATCGCTAACACTGGAGTCTTGCCATAAGATGCAACTTAATGACATACTCTGGTGACAATTTTTTTGTAGTGGCGGGGGGGTGTCTTACTCCTCAACAGAGGATACAGTCAGCCTATTCTGAGCACCGCGAATGGGCCAAGGCGATGGAAAAAGTTTCTGAAAAAGTTTACTCAGTCGGTATTGTATCCAATTTAAAGCAAACAAAGTTAGACAAGAATATGCCCTTATATGAAAAGAGTGTTCAGTCTTCTGGTGAATCTGGCTTTTGTACAAGTACGGCAAAGCGTCGGATGTTTGATACTATGTAGAGCGATAGAATTGCACAACAATTTTCACTGATTCCTTTTCAATTGATGTAATATATTCCTCGATGCAAACTGTTAAACTAAGATTTGACGGTCAAAGGTTGATTCTAGAGCTTGACGGAATGATAATCTCGTTCAAATGTAAAAGGAGCACATAGTATTCATACCAACAGAATTATTTCATCAGTTGAATCCAAAAAGAGAGTCAATGTTCATAAAAAAACGCTTAGATTTCTTCATTTCAGTGGTACATAAAGCAGTGAATTGAAGTATATCAATCTATCAAAAATTTGTGAAGGTAGAAAGTTGAGAGAAAATGATTTCGTGGTCGAGTATCAAAATTCAATATATTTACGTCGTAAAATGCTCTGATGCTAGAATTTGCCATATGTTAATGCTCAGACATTTTTTTTACTTACGTCAGTGTTTACGAAAAAAAATCCAAACTAAGAATTTCAGAACTTTCTAGTGTTTTTCAAGGCAAAAATTTAATACCATACTCTTTGTAATACAAAAAAGTTACCCAGAATAAATTATCTATAATATTACGTCGATTATAATAAATTTTTGTAGTCGAGGGTGACCCGAAGGCTCTCTTTTCAATAGCTACTATACCGAGATGTAGGGTGGGGAGTAACTCCTTTCCTTTGATTGCTCCACCTTACCCATGATACTTACCTTATAATGCTGAGTGTTAACCCAGGAAGTATCAAATACCATTTTTTGAGTCTTTGGTATGACTCGATCTGGAGCTGAACCCCGGTCTCCCTGGCCATTAGCGAACACTCTACCACTAGACGGTCGCCCAATATGTTAAAATTGTCTGAGTTCTTCAAAACGTATTTAAAAAAATGAAATATTTCTTTATGCAAAAAGTTGACAGTAATATTCAGAGCACCGGGATACTGTGCACATCAGATTTAGCTGTGATGTAGCTGAAGCTGTCATTTCTACCTGACAAAGAGTTGGACGTTGGCAGTCGAAGCATTGTGAAGGGAATTAATTTTTCTGAATAGATATGTCAGTGGCGATCTTTTGTCACGGCTTGCAGAACGAATCAAACCCACGTGCAGATTCTTTTAAATATCAATCGGTCACAGGTTTTGGTCGAAACTGTGCAAACCACGAGTCAGTTCTACAAAGTTACAAAAATAAAACAAAAATGAATTCCAAGAATCTGCTGCTTGTTTGCTTCCTTATTTTCTTTTCGAGTTCTTCTTGGTGCGGTGGGGTGGGGCCGTGTGACACATCACAAAAATGGACATTAGTGCTGATTCCTTACACTAGCAATCAGGCATCAGTCGAAATTGGTTATCCCATTATGTCCAACGGTCAGTTCCTTACTCATACGTCTATGTTGTGGACGGTTTAGGGGGTTCTTTTCCCGGTCCAGCTCAGCAGTATAACTGCCCACTGTCTTCTTCGACATTTTCCCTATCTTACAATTGCCTCCTTGAATATATGAGGCTTTTTTTTTTCAAGGGAAAAGGAGCGCTTAAATCTCGAGTATACCTCCCAAAACTACTAGCTTCTTATCATACTAGTACCAAAGACTTTTTACTTTCCCAGCTAAGTCGGCTAAGGCTGTACGATACACCGACTGCTTCTCTGCTGAGGGGTAAGACCCCCCAACGAGTGTCCTGGATATGATGCTAAGCAATCTGATGGTGAGGCTCCTGTAATGCTGGATATTTAGGGAAAGCAAAGAACCCCTTCATTGCCATCGCTTCCAGGTCCACTCTGGTCCCGGAGTGGTAGCACCTGATAAGGGTCCTATCTATGGGTTAAATAGAACTAAACCGTGCTTCTTTCACTATACTGATTTTTGCATTTAAACTGCGTATTTATGCTAAACTGAATTGTTTAAAATGGAACTGTTTGACATTGAGACTGCGTACTAGTGCTGAACTGAATTGCTCGAAATAGAACTGTTTTGACGTCTAAACTGTGTACTTATGCTGAACTGAATAATCTGAAATAAAACTGTTTGACATTTAACTCTGTGTATTGCCCAGTCAGTGGGGCTGTAGAATACACTGACTGCACCTCTGCAGAGGGGTAAGACCACCCCCCTAACGAGTGTCCTGATATGACACTAAACAATCTGATAGTGAGGTTCCAGCAATGCTGGAGCTTTGGGGAATGCGGAGTACCCCTTCATTGCCATTGCTCCCAGGTCTACTCTGGCCCGGAGTGGTAGCACCTGATAAGGGTCCTATCTATGGGTTAAATAGAATTAACAGCATACTTATGCTAAAATGAATTGTTTGAGTAAAACTGAATAGTTTGAAATAGAAATGACTTTTACAATCAAACCGTACTTACATTTAAACTGCATGCTTATGCTTAACTGAATTATTTGAAATAGAACTGTTTTTCGACATTAAACCTGTATTTACACTTAACCGAATTGTTACATACAACTGCTTAAATAGTTAGAAATGGAAATGTTTTTGACCATTAAACTGTGTACTTATGCTAAACTGAATTGTTTTAAATAGAACAGATTATTTACATAAAAATGGATTTGGCGTTAAATAACCTACAAAGGTTGATATGCCATAAAACCCAACAAACCAAACCAAACCTGATAGGGTCCTATCTATGGGTCAAATAGAACTGTTTGACATTTAAACTGGGTACAAACAAATGACTTACGTTAAATTGAATTGTTAGAAACAGAACTGTTTGATCATCTAACTGTAAACAAATGACTTATGTTTAATTGAATTGTTAGTGCTAAATAGTAATACTTGTAACCACTTCACTGTCTGCAAACAAATGATTAATATTGAACAGAATTATAAGTATTAGATAGCAATATTTAAAACGATTTGTGTAGAAAAAATAGCAATACCTGTGTGCAAACAAATTACTTGTAACTTATTTAAAAATGAAATTGCTGACAGACTAATTTTCTTACATGTATGTCTATTTAAATCTGTGCAAGCAAATAACTGACGTTAAGTTGTTACTGTTACATAGCAATACTTGAAACTATTTAACTGTGTGAAAAATTAAGCTCAGACTCGTTGAAATATAAAATGTTTTTGCAAATAATTTTTCTTAATACATATATATGTTAGACTGGCTCATTGGACTTGTGGGTAGAGTGTTCACCAATGGTTCAGGAGACCTGGGTTCAATCCCAGGTCAAGTCATACCAAAGACTTTAAGAAAATGGTACTTGATACCTACTTGCTTAAAACTCAGCAATATAAGGTACTTATCAAAGGTAAAGTGGAGCAGTTCTGGGAAAGGAGTAGAGCCCTCCGCTGCACTTTGGTGTAGTAGCTATTGAAAAGGGAGCCTTCTGGTTGCCCCCGACTACGGTCGCCAACCTTACTTTACATATATATGTATAAAGAGGATTTGTCATTAAATAACCTATAATGGTTGATATGCCCTAAAACCAAACCAAACCTAAACAAAACAAACCAAACTTTTTCATTTTCACTGAGAGATCCTCCTCTTTTTATCTTATCATCTATCAAAATCTGCCAAGCTTCCTAAATTGTTTCAGCTATATTACTATACACACACCAATGTACATATAGGCTACGTAAAAATCTAAAATGTAAAAAGAGTAAATGTTATGCGTATCACTGGAATTATTTCATCACTTGCTTGTACACATTTATTTGATATCAAGTAACTAATTATGTTTAGTTTAGTTTGGTTTGGTTTTATGGCATATCAACCTTAATAGGTTATCAAATGCCAAATCTATTTTTATCCATATAAACAGTTCTATTTCAAATAATTCAGCCTAACACAAGTACCCAGTTTAAACGTCAAAAACAGTTCTGTTTCCAACTATTCAGTTTAGTCAACAAAGCCAAGTATTGCTATGTATCACGAACAATTCGATTAAACATCAGTCATTTATTTACACAGTTAAATCTAAAAACAGTTCAGCTTAGCATAAGTTCGCAGTTTAAATGTCAAAATAATTATATTTCAAACAATTCAATTTAGCATAAGCACAGTTTAGTTCTATTTGACCCATAGATAGGACCCTATCAAATGCTACCACTCAGGGCCAGAGTGGACCTGAGAGCGATGGCAATGAAGGAGTACACAGCATTCCCCAAAGCTCCTGCATCACTGGAGCCAACGCCATCAGATTGTTTAGTATCATATCCAGAGCACTCGTTGGGGGAGTCTTACCCCTCTTCAGAGATGCTGTCGGTGTATTCTACAGTCCCAGTCGACTTGCCCACTCATTGGGAGGAGTCTTGCCCCTTTGCAGAGATGTAGTTAGTTTATTCTATAGCCCTCCCCGTGCCAACTGGGCCATAATTCGTTATAATCAGAATAGGTTATGGGGTATGTAATCATAAATCAGCACCCGTAAAGATACCCTTATTCCTTCATGAATATGTATGCATATATATGCTATGCCTTTAAACGTACATACTTTTTTTTAGACCTGCTTGCATCGACATGCACTATGGCATCAAATGCACCCCAGAGCAGAAGAGCTTATGTAGTGTTATTCTCTTTGTAATTGAAAGTAGTTACTCAGAATAAAAATCTCTATAGTATTACGTAGATTATATTAAAAGTGGTTGAGTTTTACAAAAGTTATTGCAAAATTAAAACCGTCGCTTTGTGCAAAAAGTTGGCCGAATAATACTAAGAGTAACAGGGTACTGTTCGTATCTGATTCAGCTGTAATTTAGCGGAAGTAGTTGTTACCACCTGGCAAAGGTTGAGACGTTAACAATCGATGTATTGTATGTATTTAACCAACCCCTCTGTCACGAGCATTAAGGTTAATTTTTAATGGGAGTACATCTGGTTTAAATTCAGAGTTTTCTTTGTCCTAGACCGCTTACTATATAATATTATATATATATATATATATATATAGAGAGAGAGAGAGACCAAAGCAAAGGCGAAACTAACCTTATATTAAAAGAAAGAATACATCACAATTTTTGTGGGAAAAGCTTTCTAAACAAAAAATATAAAATGTTATTCACACTAGTCACTTGTTCCAAAACCTATTCATGTAGCGTGTCTTGGACAACAATAGCCTGGTCCGTGTCAGGTAAGGCATTAACACTTCTAATATATTTAAACAATAACAATAAAGCCGGATGCACCAGATAAAGAGACCAGTTGAGGTTTAGGTGGGTTGTGTTTTATGATACATCAACCCTGTAGATTATTTAAAGTCAAATCTTCTTTATATATATATATATATATATATATATATATATATATATATATATATACCAACTCCTACGCACGAGAAGGATGAGACACAAAGTCAATTTTAAATCGGAGTTTAACAGGTTTGAATTCAAAGTATATATATAAGTGGGTAGAGTGTTCGCCAATGGTCCGGGAGACCTGGGTTCAATCCCTGGTCGCGTCATACCAAAGACTTTAAAAATGGTACTTGATACCTCCTTGCTTAACTCTCAGCAATATAAGGTACATATCAAAGGTAAAGTGGAACACTTCTGGGAAAGGAGTCGCACTCTCCCCTACACCTCGCTGTAGTAGCTACGGTCGCCAACTTTATATGTGTGTGTGTGTTGTAAGTGAATAGTTTGTAGTTAACATTTTAAACAAGCTAGGGCTGGTTTGTTTGCACGCAGTTAAAGGGTTTCTAGTATTCCTATCTCACACTTATAATTCTATTTGATAATAATCATTAACCATCAAATGGGTTAATGTAATAACTACGATACTCGTTGCTGGGGAAGGCTTACCCCTCAGCAAAGATGCAAATGTCATATTCTACTGCCCCTGCCAACTTGGCTTGAGACCAGTTAAGTATACATAGCTGATATTTAGGCTTATACAATACCAATGACTCTTGTAGCTCAGTCGATAAAACAGCAAGTATATATTTACTCTCTCCCTTCGCATTCAACGATTTAAACAACATGACGTTGATCTTTGAAATTAAAAAAAAATGAAGGATACATGCCCTCGATTTGCCATTGTATAGGCAATTAAACCCTACTGTACACTGTCGGTAGAGCTTAGAATACGTTGACTGTATCCCTTACAGAGGGATAAAACCTCAACAAAAAGGGTGTTCTGAGTATCACATTAAGCTACATATAGTGGTGAGGTTCCAATTCTAATGATCTAAAGAGTGTGGAGTGACCCTTTATTGCCATTAATTCCAGATCCACCTTGACCCGGAGTGTCTATCTGATAGGGTCCAAATCTATACGATACGTACCTTATAATGCTGAGTGTTAAACAAGGAGGTATCAAGTACCATTTTAAAAGTTTTTGGTATGCCACGACCTCGAATTGAACCCAGATCTTCCGGACCATTGGTGAGCACTCTACCCATAGGCCAATGAGCCAATTGCACAGTTAACAGTGATCAGCTAGATAGGTATACTTGATACCAAATAAATCATTTGTATTAAGAATAGTTTTTTGAAACTATAATTGTTTAAAGATTATTATTATCATTTGTTACTTGATACCATATCTTTATGAGCAAACAAGTAAATATTATTAAATAGAAATAAATTCTTGAAACCATATAATTATAAGTATTAGATTGGTATATCTAAAACCCAACAACTGTATTGAAATTATTTGTAGGCTACGTAAAAATCTAAAATGTAAAAAGAGTGAATGTTATGCATACCACTGGAATTATTTTATCACTTGCTTGTACACATTTATTTGATTTCAAATAACTAATTATGTTTAATTTAGTTTGGTTTTTATGACATATCAACCATTGTAGGTTATTTAATAACAAATCCATTTTTATCCATATAAACAGTTAAGAATACTAATTATGAATGTGTACAAAATAAGAACTCTACTACATAAAAAATAACTGTAAATAAAAAGAAAACAAATGTAAATATATGTGCACAATAAACACGATTCCCTAACCTCTTGGCAAAAATAATTCTAATCGGGTTGACGTGCCGTTAAAATCAATCAATTAAACCACCTAAAAATTAAAACAATCTTCCCATGAAAATGATGTAGAGCGGAGAACCTTCTCTACTTGGATACTCTTAAAGTAATATCTCTTATCGATTTCCCCAGAAACAAGAACAGATGCAATAACATCTATTTGTCAAATAGACCTCTTTAAAAATTATTCATATTAAATAATAATACTTGATACAATATAAATTATTTGTATTATGAATAGTTACTAGAAGCTATAATTGTTTGCATTATAGCAAATTATTATAACAACAACAACCTATTATGCAACAATTATGACTTGAATGGACACAGCGATACTAATTCAAATCCTCAGTGTTTGCTCAGCCGTTGGTCTGACACGTGACCAAAATAACTCCATTCTCATGTAAAAGTCGCCTTCGCGAATCGATGGCCTTTGATTTATGGTTGTGAAATCATTCATTTATTAAACTAATTTTTTGAGCCAAGGGTTGCCCATAGTCTATTATGTTTGAATTTCAACCTTATAAATTATCCCTCATAAAAAGGCCGAGACCACTGTTATCATAATAGAAACCTTACTCTATCTAGTAGTGTTAATGTACTATGAGTATCTGTTGTATGTATTTATCCAACCCTTTCGGACATATTTGAAAATTGGCATCGCCTAACTAACTGTAGGAATCGACACAAGATCAATTTGTAAACTGGTTTGAATTCAAAGTTTTCCTTCTAGATTACTTCGCTTACTAAGGCTAAAGAGCACTGTCTACCCTACTATTTACCCATAGATGGGCTGAAAAGAAATTGATTCATGCCTTTCTCCAGGGCATTACCAAAAAGTGAAACCCTCCGCTAGAATTTGAACTCGGTTCGTAGTATCCATTTTCTAAGACTATAACCGTTACGCAATGCGCACCTATGTATGCAGAAATAAACGGGAGGCTTTATTTTCGTGATTTTTAAATTTCTAATGAATCAGCCAAAAAGCGGTGAAGAACGATCTTTTTTTATACAAATGACCTTGTGAACTGATCCATCAACGTGCAGCAATGATAGTTTGGTTTGGTTTTATGGCATATCAATTATTTTAGGTTTATTTAATGTCAAATGCTATTTATATATACATTCACCCTAAGCAACCGCCCTCTAGTATCTAAAAGATAAGAGTTGTGAGGGGATTGCTGAAGCTGCAGATTGAAAAATACGGTCGGGATGAAACATATAAGTGCTGGGGCTTGACTCGACCAGCCGATTGATCGGATCAGACCTGTCCGACTGACAGTCTGGCCCAGTAAGGGCCAAAGTGATTTGTTGCAAGTTACTTGATCTCTCGGTTGCCGGGCAAAGTACTGCTCAACCACCAGAATTCCGTCCTTAAGCATCATGGGTCGCCACTCACAGTCAACAGGTGGCATCGTTAGGAGGGTCTTACTTCTCTGCAGAGGTGCAGTCGACGTATTCTACAGCCTCAACTGAGAGGGCTGATAGCAATGACGGTACATATTTTTGTACGTAGTGTTTTAAAATAGGTTTTAAAATAAACGAATCGCTATGCTAGTTGTATATCAATAAAGGTATTTATTAAGATTAAGATTGTCTTCGCCTAGTTTGGCAGTACATAAAGGAGAGAAAAATTGCGCTGTGTTAGGCAGCTAGGCGGAAGACTATCTTAAAAAATCTGGATTCGAAATTCTGAAGTTTATCAGGACGAGATACGTCGACCTTTAGAGCTAGTGTGAAATGTACAATGTTCTTAGCTTATAAAGAAATTTCGCTCTTTTTCTCTCTCTTTCTTTCTCTCCCCACTTTCTTTCTCTTTCTGTGACAATACTGATAGAACTGAGGTATTCAAAATTGGATGAAATGACACACACACACACACACACACACACACACACACACACACACACACACAAACACACTAATATATATATATATATATATAAATATATATATATTGTTCCAGTGGGTAGAGTGTTCGCCAATGGCGTGGGAGACCGGGGTTCAATCTCAGGTCGAGTCATATTAAAGACTCAAAAATGGTACTTGATGCCGCCTTGCTTAACAATCAATAATTTAAGGTAGGTATCAAGGGTAAAGTGGAGCAATCCAGGTATAGTAGCTATTGAAAAGGGAGCTTTCGGGTCACCCTCGACTACGGTCGCCAACTTTACTTATGGATATATATTAAAAAAAGGCGACCCGAGTTCAAATCATGGACAAGACTTAGCATTTTACATAGCGCTAATATCCTTGGACAACGTATGAATCCAACTATTCTCTCTCCAGCAATGAGTGAATAGAAGGACAGATTAGGCTCTTTAAACTTGGTATGGCAACCGTTCTAGAAGAGATAAAACTCTGAATTCAAACCTGTTAAACTCCACCTAAAAATTGACCTTGTGTCGTATCCTGAACAGGCAGAGGACAGAGGGCATATATATATATATAATGGGACAGATTATCATTAGCCTAAAAAATTAATCCCGTAAATTAGTGATTTCAATACAATAAATCTAGAGTCGACCAATATAAGAATAATGATTTTGTTTGGGTGATATGCAAACACAATACTAAAGACTAGAAGCAACCATTAGCTGCAACAATTATTTCCAAAAAATGAGCAGTTAAATCCTTTTAAAAATAGTCACTTTTTACACTCAATGCACTTATTCCAGCAAGTTTTTCTTTGGTCGAAGCACTTCTGAAACACCTATTTTCATATCACGTGAAAGTGGGTTTTGTATTTCTTTTGATGTTCACCTCGTCCTCAAATTTTCTGCAATTTTCTGCAGACTGTATATTTTGGCCGGCAAACACTTTAAAAATATACTGCGTGGTTCTTATGCAGAGCAGTTTTAAGTCACCTGAGATTCAATTTTCCGTTTTTCGAAAAAAAAAAAAAAAAAAAGAAAAAGAAAAAAAAAAGAAAAAATCGCATTGAGCTAAGTCTGGTGAGAATCGAGGCTGTTACTCTTTCACAATCCCGTGTTTCACCCCCAAAATATTTCGTTCAAAAATATAGTGAAAAGCTCTACAATTGATTTTTTTCTCTTTTTCAAATTGACGCTGTCCCATTTAGACTTAATCTTGATGACTAGAACGCTGTCTCTTTTGAATTTATTTTATCATAAACATTAATAGTCTTAGTTCTCTTGTCGCGCGTGAAATAAGAGTGCTCTAAAGTTCAGTTAAAGATATGAACCACTTGACAATGTTATATGGGTTATTTGCTTATAGTGAAGACCCGCCACACTTTTTGGTTGAGCTGATAAAAGAAAAATGGGTTACAAGTGCATCACAGATTCTTCAAGCAGAGAAAAGGTTGCTTTGTTTCAATTTTCTACAGACTCATATTTTGGCCGGCAAACACTTTAAAACTATACTGCGTGGTTCTTATGCAGAGCAGTTTTAAGTCACCTGGTCTAGTCTATCGATATCTGTCGATTTGAAAATGATATTAATTTCATTTTTCTTTTAATCTATCACCGTTCGCAACCTACTGCGTTGATGTGCGAATTGCTACCGATATAGAGAATTGTATTCAACATAACGTTGTTGCTTTATATTCACCTGGCATTCGTGCCTGGTGGGTGAGGATTTATAACAGCTTAGTTCCAAAGGGACCTTCCCTCCGGACAGTCACAGCACCCACATCTAAAAGGAGTAAGGGTTGAGTTGATTAGATGCATCTGAAGCGGCATGCCGTCGGGACTAAGCATTTATTGTCCCAGTTCTGCGAGAGTTTCGATGACTGCGAGGGTGCCCATATACTAAACCGACCTTGTGACACATTTTGAAATCGTAGTGAGCCAAATTAATACTTTCTTTATTCAAAAGTTATTTATAATAATTACACAATCAGCAAATAAATAAATGGCGAGTCACTGTGTTGTTATAGCTAAAGTGCTGAACTACGGTCTCGAAGTGAACTAGTTCGAACTCCAGTCGTGCTATTACGTTCACTTTCGGACTAATACACTCAGGAAAGGTATGAACTTCCTTATCCTTCCTGCTATCGGTTAAATAGTATCTCTACTCATCTTCTGCATGGGTAGCTTTGGCATTAAATAACCCAGGAAGAATTATATGCCATTAAACCAAGAAACCAACCAACCTAAATAAGAAAAAAATGAATAAAAATAAACTGAGGTTATTTGAGATGTTCTATAGTTGAGGTCTGTAAATACATTTTTTTCGTGAGAAATTTGCTGAAAGCAAGTTGTTCGGGGTTTCACATTTACTCACTGAACTTGCGCCTAAAATATTTCTTCAAATAAATTTATTGGCAATTCTTTCTTTCTTACCAAAATAATGTCAGTTCAATTCTTTTGCCTCACTAGCAGTCAAAGAATATTTTCTAAGATTGATATTCTTTTAAACAAAGAACCAGGTCAAACAAATAATAATTTAAAAAAAAATGTTCCCAAATTGACTAAGGTAATTTTAACTTGATATACAAATTACTATATCTGGGGAAGTACCTGTAGCGTGGTGGCTAACGTGCTGGACTAGGATATCTTGATAAGCGAGTTCGAACTCCAGTGGCGCTATTGAGTTAACTTTTGGACAAATACCCTTGTGAAAAACATGAACTCACCTTTCCCCCCGCTGTGGGTTAAATAGAACTTCTAATCTTCTTTCATAATGATACCTTTAGCATTAAATAACCCACGAAGGTTGATATGACTTCAAAGAAACTAAACTGACCAAATTACTATATCTGCTAGTGCAGATCGTATAATAACGGTCACAGCAAGCCGAGTTCAAATCCTGGACGAAGCTTTTTGTATTTCATTTCATACTGATGCCTTTGAGAAAGGCATGAATCAATTACTCCTCGTACAACCATTACATAGTAAGTCAGACTAGGGTTTTGAGTCTTAATTAGGCAACATGAGAAGGAAAACCCTAAAAGCAAACAAGCTGGTTATATACTGACCTTGAGTCGTATCCTAACTGTGCCTAAATTTTTACTGCACCTGCTATAGATAAATCGTAGGGCTGACTGGGTTCTTTAGCCTTGGTTAGGCAACTAGTGTAGGAGAAAGAAACTTTGAATTCAAACAAACAGTACCCCACTTACACACTGACCTCGTTTCGAATCCTACCTGTGGCGGAAGAGGGTGCCTAAATTAATGCTATACCAGCTATGGATAATAGTAGGGCAGGCAGGTTCTTTAGCTTTTTTTAGGCAACCAGTTTAGGAGAAGGAAAACTCTGAATTTAAACTAGCTGTACTGGCTTATAAACTGACTTTGTATCGCATCCTCTCCGAAGCCGAATGAGTTGTCTGAATTCATACTATACCATCTATGGATAAATAGTTGGGTAGACAGGTTCTGTAGCTTGGTTTGGCAACCAATTTAAGAGCAGGAAAACTCTGAATTTATACTAGCCATACTCTGCTTAAAAATGACCTTATTTCGCATCCTTCCAATGGTGGAAGAGCCGGACAAATACATATCTACTTTCAGGTGATAACAAGTTCAAAATATGTCTGCATTTACAAAAAACAAAAACAAAAAACAACAAATTGATTAAAAGCGCTTTTCTCTACCGATTTCGCTTTCTTCTTTATATTCTTTTCCAGAGAACCAAGTTTTCTTTACTTTTCTATCTCAATCTTGCTGTCATGTTATAGCCTTAATATGCCTGGCCTTCAAGTTGACACACATCTCTAACATCTACAAATGTAACAAAAGAAGACTTCTTTAAGAAATCGGAAGAACGACCTGTATCTTCATTGTATAAAAGCAAAACATGTCAAATAAAGAGTAACATTCACTCAGTAAGAGCCTGTAAAGACAAATAATGGACGTTGGGAAAAGTTTTTTCTTTTACTTACATTTTTCAGATTTCAGAATTATGTCTGTCTTCAATGGAAGCTGGTCAATGATTATCCAAACAGTTATCCCAACATTGCTGTCTTGAAATTTTGAAATACTGTCGTTGTTATAAATTGTTTTCAGACGTTAATAAAGACGTCAATCCAAATCTGTATCTTGTTTTATTTTCTGCTTTGAATAATCAAGTTATTCATTATTTTTAATTTCACTTGTAGCATTGTCACCATCGATTGCTATGTTGATAATGGCTGATCGTCTTATGGTGAAGGGGAAGTATAAAACCTTAATTTGCCTCAAATGAAAAATGATGCTGCCACAAAATAACTATCTGGCGTGTAGTAGACCATTTCACATACATCGGTAGTAATATCTCAGCTACAGAAAGGGATGGCAACATAAGCATTAGAAAGGCTTAGACTGCTATTGAGCAGTTATCGAATAAATGGAAATCTGATTTCTGATAAAACAAAAAAGGAGAATTATTCCAAGTTGTAACAGTGTCAGTGCAACATATTTTTAAGTGTTACATACCTTTTGTCACATGGTCTCCCACTGAGAGAAGAGAAATAAGGAATATCTACTATCCCTCGTGTTTGAATTAGCAAGCCGTCAAAGAATGGCTGTTAAGAGAGATAATGTAGGTCAATCCCGAAGTAACAAATCCATGTCAGAATGGAAACCAACAGATGTTTGTACTTTGTGATCGGATGGGTAAAGAATGGGATACAGGGACATATAGTAGGCCTAACGAATCACCTGACAGGGGAAGGAAGAAGATAGAAGCCAAATGATTGGCTAGAATTCCAAAAGTGGAAATAGCCGCCTTCTTCCGTCAGCGGAAATAGGGAAAAAGAAAATCAGTTTTGGGACAGAGGTCGTGGTGAATGGATCTAATGCCAAACTCCGGATGAAGCATCAAAACCGGGATTTGCGGAACAGTAGTTGAAATGATAAGATATATTGAAACTACCGCCGAAATCACCGGGGGAGGACGGAAAGTATTTTGGACTAGTAGAACCCATACCTTCAAGCCAGAACTAAAAATAAAATAAATTCCGTCAACCCGTAAAAAAAGGAAAATACTCTCCAAAGGAAAGTCGTCGTAAAGATAAGTAAACTTTAAGACTGTTTCTCCCAATACCCAATTATATACTCCCTCTCTCTCTCTCTCAATTTGAAGAAAGACTAAAGAAGAAAGAAAAGAAAAGAAGGACATTTATGTTTATATACTATCCGTTAATAATATAGCTGACACGTTGAATATGTGTATCCGCGTGTATAGTAAAAAGATTGATATATTCTAATGTTCCCACGTGTTGAAGTTGTTCATTTGTATCGTCTACTATGTCAAGTTGCTATTTCATGTTTCTTTTTCAGCTTCTATTCGCCTTATGTTATTCTCGCTTAAATTGTCCTATGAATTCCTTTAAAAATATTATAGGGGAAACTGGAGTTGTCGACTGCTATAATTAATATTAATACATCGAAACCTAGAGGTCCATACCTTCCATTGTTCTAGGGGAGGAAGAACTAGTGGCCTTGGTGTGTGTGTGTGTGTAGTGTGAAATTTGGAAACCCCTTGCCAACGGCGGTCAGTCTAGCCATAAATTAAACCCCACATAATATGCCAGTTCCTATATGCCCGAGAAAGGACTCTGAACAAGGACTTATTCTACGAGGGATCAAGTGCCAGACCGCCCCGTCTTCACACGTGCAAAAAAATAAACTCCCCGTTTGGTGATAACAATATTTAAATGCACCAATTCCCATATGCTTTTAAATGGTTGCTCATCCGGGGATCTTTTTATTTTAATTTGCCGTCACACCTCTTAAGTGTAACATACTTTTAACTGTTATATATCTTTGAAAGTCGGTCAAAGTACATTTCGTCAACAGGATGTGCAGCAGTGTCTTAAGGTAAACAAGGGACAGCGGAAATGCAACGTGAATTGCACCGGAACGAAAAATGTGTGGGCGTCAGAAAATTATATAATGACCGAAGTTTTCGACCCCCGGGTCAGTTGCAGAGAGCAGTCAGGTCATGCTGTTTTGGGCACTAGCTGGTGGGCGGCGTTCCCCGGGCTGAGAAGCTGGCCATGTATCAGCCTCCCATAAAAGAAGCACCAGGAAACAAAGCCTCTGAATGTATCTATCTCCGTGTCGTGTCAATTATAGCAGTCCGACTCTCTCTCTCCCTCTCTTACAACGATTTTGATATTTCGTAGTAAATAAAAAAAGAGTTTATATTTTTATAAACAAATGCGGTGGCCTCCTCATTCCGGGTATATAACATCAGTACTACTGTATGGCTGCACCACCTAGATTTTAAAGAAACATGCAGAGAAAAAGCTAGATGGGAACTGCACAAGGATGCTGTGTGCTGATTCGAACAAATCCTGGAAGCAGCACTCAACAAGACAGCAGCTGTACGGCCACTTATCTCCCACCTAAAAAAAGCATAAAAAAAACGAACAATATATGCTGAGTACTGCTGAAGAACCAGAGACGAACTCATAAGCGACTAGCTCTATGGACTTCTGTACATAGACTTACAAGTCTTGGTCAACTAGCAAGAACTTACATGCATCAGCTTCGCGCAACAGTGGATACAAACTAGAGGACCAATAAAAAGAGACAGGTCAGTTGGCTGAAATTGTAGAATACACCGACTGCATCTCTGCAGAGGGGTAAGACCCCTCTCCTAACGAGTGTCCTGGAAATGATATTAAACAATCTGATGGTGAGGCTCTAGTATGCTGGCGTTTAAGGGAATGCGGAGTACCCCTTCATTGCAATTACTCCCAGGTCTACTCTGACCCGGAGTGATGGCACTTTATAGGGTCCTATCTACAAGTCAAATAGAACTTTTTGATATTTAAGAGTGCAAACAAATGATATGCTAAATTGAATTGTTAGAAATAGAATTGTTTGATTTAACTGTGTGTAAATAAATGACTGATGTTAAATTGAATTGTTAGTGATACATAGCAACACTTGGAACCATTTAACTTTGTTGATTTATGTTAAATTGTATTATTAGAAATAGAACTGTTAGATAATTTAACTGTGTGTATCTACAAAATTTAACTGTGTGTATCTATAAATCATATATTTCATATATATGTAAAAACAGGATGTGGCATTAGATAACCAATAATGGTTGAAATGTTATAAAACCAAAGCAAACCAAAATAGATCGCTGATAGGGACGGATGGTGAGAGAGAGAGAGAGAGAGAGAGAGAGAGAGAGTCAAGGGAATCCGTGCTATCAACATTAGTTGATGATGATGATGATGATGATGATTTATCCCTCGTATTTGAAACAAGTTTATAATCTATTTATACATCTTGTAAAGTGTTGTGGTTTGGGCTAAGGTATTGACGACTTGAAAGTTTTGTCTTCGTATATTTGTTGTATCTGAGTACCATAACTCCCGCTACAATTATTTAAGAGTGTGAGGAGAACAAATTGGACACTTTTTGCCGTGGAAATATATTATAGCTTAATATTTCCTCATGCTAAACAATGTAAAACTATTTACGACGAATAAACAACAACATATTTTATTGGCTGAGCAAACTCACAAAAATGAATACAAGAATGACGTAAAATACAAGAAAGAACTTTTGGAGAGTATCTGTTGCGTATGGCCCGCCATACCGTATTGGCGCTCGTGGGGTAATGGATAATGTCCAGGGAAATAGACATGCCATCATGAGTTCAATTCTGAAAGAGGCTGTTTGCATTACATATAATGGGAAAAGTATGAATCCAATTATTCTCCCTTTAACTATGGCTAAAATTGTAGGGCAAATTTGGCTTTTTAAACTTAGAGTGGCAACCGGTCAAAGAGAAGAAAAACTCTGAATTCAAACCTGTTTAACTTCGCTTAAAAATGACCTTGAGTTGCACCCAGCTCGTATGGAGGGGGTTGGTAAATACACACACCGTAGTAAGCGAGTTCGAACTCCAGTTGCGCTATTACGATTACTTTTGGACTAATACCCTTGAGAAAAGTATGGGCTTCTAATCTCCTCCAGAAATGGAGTAAATAGTTTTACCACAGTCCTTCTAAAAAGATGTCTTTTGGTATTTGTGGGGAAAGGAGATTTGGTCGAGTAATTGGTTTTCGCTTCGTAGATTGTTGGTTAAATTTTGGTTTTAACGGATCTGACTCCATATGTTCTTACCTCATCTAACTTGTTGGCGTCTTCTTTGTAGAAGGCTGCAAAAGAATGATGGAAGGAAGGAATTAAGGAAGGAAACAAAGAGATCTTTTAATTCAAAACTTTATTTCTGGGTTTAAAGACCATTCTGAAGGTGAGGGAAATCCTTCCTGAAAACAATACTAATAGTCACGTCTCTCATTTTTGTCATTTTCGGTGGTGAAAGTTCAAGATCAGTGGTGAAGTCCAGTGTTTTTTTTTTTTAGACATGTTTCAGTGGTGTGGATTTACTAGTAGCAGCCAAAACCTACGGCGAAGCTCTGGGACTGTGCAAACAGGTGCACTACCTTGCTAGCAGCCGAGTGGGAAAACGACCTTTCAGTCTGTGGGGTACTGCTGAAGTGATGTAGAGTTTGTCTTTAGCGCCGGTGAGTCTGTCTTTCAGGCATGCGTGGCTCGTACTTGCAGACAGATATTTTTGGGAACTGTTACACTCTAAATTTATTCTATTTTTTCTTTTCTTTTTTTTTTTTTTTAATTAATCTCCACATATTCAATAACACGCAAAGGATGATATGCCATTAAAACGATAGAAAGAAAGAAAAGAAAGAGCTTATAAAAAGTTGTGTGAAGGAATTTTCTAAAGGTCTTTCAGCTTTAGGTTGATTGTCTTTACTAGAATGGGAGTTGTTGTGTTAAGACTTACGTCAAAGCATGGGATCGTGCCTCATACGATACGAGGTTTGCTGGAGGCGCAAGACCCGGTTTCAGAAAACGCACACACTCATGCGTGCTTCAGGTTGTTGAGGTAGTACAGAAGACGTTTGATGTTCGCGGGCACTTCATTTATGTGCTACTTTGGTTACACTAACTAGCTATCATTAGGAGTATTTTTGTCAGGCAAGGCAACAAAAATTATCAAATTTGTACAGGTTATGAATGTTCACATACGCAATACTATCTTTTATGTAAAATGCTTCCTCGATATTTTTGGTCAGTCGTATTGCTGGTCGGCCATGTTTTATCTCTATTAAACACACACACACACACACACACGCGCGCATGCGCAATGAACAATTCTTCTTTTTTATAAGATTATCGATACTCGAATACGTAAAATAAGCAAAATGAACGAGGTACGCCTCTTTAATTACGATTTAGATGTGTAGTGAAGCGAAATTTCGTATTTTGGTTTGGCGCGCAAATTTAATTTGACTACATTTTTTTTTTTTTTTTTTTTTTTTTTTTGTGGGTCTATATACATATATGAGTTTTATGTGAAGCAAGGAGTATATAAATCGTATGTTTACACTGAGGATATTTTACGGACAGAGATAAATGGTTTTCCTTTTGGTCTCTTCTTGTAAGAAATTTTATATCTAAAAGAATACTTTAAAGGTTTTGCATCTAGTAAATACGGTTACTTACTAAGTCCTGTAATAATCTTGTGGATATATATCTAATCGTCAAGGTTATTTTCATCAAAGGTCCTTCGTATCTTTGTTTTATAGTTCTTTAGCGAGAATTTTTAGCCGGAGTTTTTGTTGTTGTTAGCGAGGAATAGTTGTAAAATGGGTGTTTACGTTGTGTCGTTTCCTCGCTAAGAGTGTAAGGTCTTTCGCTAATTGTAGTTAGGTATTAAAGGAAGGATGAAGAAGTAAGATGGCGATAGTCGAAAGGTGTTTTTATGGATAGTTTTATTTTGCAGCATGGAATATTGGGTTTGCTTTTGGTGCTGCAAGACTCGTGAAAGGTTTGTGAGTATTGAGACGAAATTGAGTTATGAGATGTTGAGAAGGTTGAGATGGCAGCGTGTGTCGTCGGACGTGTGAGGGATTTTGCTTTAGAGTCACCATGGTTTTTGTCCGTCTGGTGGAGAGGCGTGCGTTGTCTCCATTAAGGTGGTCCAGAGGTGAATTGAGAGCTAGTTGTCGTTTGCGGAATATAAGGGTCGCGTTGACATAGCCAATTTCGGGGTGACATAAAGTTGTGCCTGTGCGAGGCTTGTTGAATGTATCTAATTTATATTCAACTGGGATTCCTTGCAAGGAATCCATAAATTAGATAGGTTCCCTCGTGTGTCCATGCTGCTGCTAGAAGAGCCCCCAGTGAGACGTCTGCACTGGGCGGCGTTCTCAAGCCAAAGAGAGTGTGTTTGGCAGCTTAACCAATCTGTTAGCCGGAAATGAAGGTCCGGGCTGAATAGGATAGGCCATCCTGATTGGGTGAAATTAAGTGTCAAATTAAATTTGCGCGCCAAACCAAAATACGAAATTTCCCTTCACTACAGATGTAACATTGAACACAAACTTAGAAAAGAAAAATATAAATATTATAAATAAGAAAGGAATATATTATAAATGATTGTAAATATAAAACAGTATGGAAAGTAATAAAAAGAATAAATCAAATAATAATTATAAAAAAAAGAATTTAAATTTAACTTTAAAGCTCCCAAGATACCTTGTATACCTTGTTCGTAATTTTAGCGCTAAAAACAAATAAATCTTTTTTTTTCCCCACAGATGTTTTGTAATGTCAAATGTTTTATTTATTGTATACGCCAGCATACTCTTTCCATCTTGACTGAACTCATTTACGTTTTTCTCGTATTAATTAAAAAAAAAACATTACCGCGAGAGAAACTGTTTCCTTAATAAATCATTAGTGAATACGCACATTCTATGTCGTATTTCATTTCAATTGACACCCAGTTGGTGTACAAATAATTAGTGAGACAACATGCTACTTTGGTTACGCCTCCAAGTAGCCATCAGAAGTAGGAAATGTCAGGCAAAGGGTCTAGTCTCTACAAAAGTAGTTAAATTAATATTCATTATTGTATATACAATACGATTGATGTGGGTGCGGAAGGGTCAATTTAGCCGGGCATAGCGAAGTAACCACACTGGCTAAAAAAAGAAAACTTAACATCTGCAAACGATATATATATATATATATAAAGCTATCTCACCATATCGAAAAGGAAGGCAAGGTAAATAAATATATTATTGAAATTATTTACGGAGTCACTAACTAGGTGCCCAGTGATTGGATGAAAAACAGCCAATCACAGGCTACCTTTTTTTTAAGATCTTCTCCAAACCCCTATGAGGGTGTTTCCTACGAACGCCCTTCCTCTTTTGCTTGGGTGATTCCTCAGAATCAAGACGTGCCCGCCGTTCTCTCAGTCTTCTAGACGCCAATACACGCTTGTGAGTTTTTTTTTCCAGCAACTGAAGCACAAGAAACAAGGCTCTATTTTCTTCAACCCAACCAAAAGGACACAGGAAATACAAACTGTTAAAAGGATGCCCTTTAAGGATAAGTTTCCTGCAAACCAACTGTTTGCAAGGACAATATTTTCTTTCCTCTCTTTCTATGTAAATATATGTTTTTTATAACATTTTAAATTGTGTTGTGTTTCTTTCTTCTTGCCGACGTCGCAATATTGTTACCATATAAAGTTGGGAAAATCCCAATAATATTCTTATCCTAGCGTACTGAAAAATCATATTCTATTTTCTGGTAATATATATATATAACTGGCAATATATGTTTCATCAGTAACATCGGTCTCTCAGATGTATGTTGATGCGTTTGATGACGTATGTGTGTTTAGTAGCATTTAACTGACCAGGATTTAACACAAGGTAATTTTATAGTGGGGAGCCACAGACAAATCACAATTCATACAAGGCTATTTAAAAATGCTTGGTCTCCTTAGCATTCCCTACAATGAGGTGCCTCCGGAGCCATGCTATCAACTAAGCCTTGCTAAGCAGTTATTAACTGGGTGAAGAGCTTCCTGGGACCAGACACGCCACTCAATACCATCTTCCCGAGATGAGCGTAAGTGTGGGCATGGGAGGCTTGTGTGTGTTTTTATGTTGTTGTTATTATTATCATTTTCTTATTTGAGTTTTTCACATCAGTTTTAGCTGAGGGTATTTCACTGGAGTTTGAATGACAGCAAGTCTCCTCAAGTCTCTAGGGCTCTTCTCAGTATTCTGACCGTTCTCAATAAAGTAGTAGTTTGGATGTTCTCCTCTCGTCCGCCAACTTCCAAGTCCTCCAGTCCCTTTAGTAATCCTTTAGTTACTGTTCCAAACGCACCAATCACGATTGGTATAATTGTCACCTATATGTTCCATAGTTTTTTCATTTCTCTAGCAAGGTCGAGGTACTTATCCTTCTTTTCACTCACCTTCAGTTTTATTTTGTGGTCAACCGGGACAGCAAAGTCAACAATTTTGTAAGTTCTCTTTTTTTTGTTGATTACAGTAAGGTCTGGTCTTCTTGTCGAGCTTAGGAGATCCGTTTGTATGTCCAAGTCCAATAGGAGTTTATGTGTGTCATTTTCTAGGACAGATGCTGGATCATGCATATACCATTTGTTATTATTATTATTATTATGATGATGATGATGATGACGATGATTATGATGTTATATTATTACTATTTATAGATATGTAGAGAACGAATAAATAAATAAATAAATTAAATTTAAAATTAAATTTAAAAAAATAAACAAAAAGAAAACTATTAAACTTGCAGAAACTCCCAGTAGTCCTTAACAGGAAAAGAGGATGACGCATGCGTAAAAGAAAAAAGGTATTCTTCTTGACAAAGGGGACCAGGCTTTCTTTCTCTTTCAGGCAGTTACCAGCGTTTTGATAACCTCGTTGCTTTCTGGTGTCTGGGCACCATGCATACATCTTTGGACGTAGCGTTGGTTAGCCCCTTTCACCCAGTAGCAGTTCTCTCTCGGTCAGCATTATGCTGAAATATACAAGAACCACAACTGAACTATAAACTAACCCTTACCGGATTTTGACAAACTTCCAAAAGGAAACTAACCCTTATGGAAGACCGAAATACCAAATGCGGACACATACATACATGAAAACGATTAACGTATTTTTGACACCTTAACTGGAGGATTCACCATTTCAATGTATTCAGAAAAAACTCCCTCAGACATGGATAAATAAAGGAAAGTATGGGTTGCAAATTTCTTCTAGTCTTAAAATAAGCAATAAAAACATACTTAAGAACATTCTAGAAATTTAGGATCAAACCCACATTAGCATTTAAATTACATTTTTATATTTTTCAACCAATCAGCTAAAAACAGGGAATAGAACATTCTAGAAAATTAGGATCGGAAGTGAACTAACAGAAAATATTTAGGCTCGAAAATAAAATAGTAAAATACAAATCTGATTAGTCAATAAATGTCTACGCGCCAAGATTTTAGGGCGATTCTTTGATCCACCTGTAGGATATAGATAACACAGAGTTAGGAAGCCAGAGACACAAGACACAAGCTTACACACAAACGAAGACACAGACGAACACAAGCCACTAAGCCAGTAGCCGATACTATGTCCAACCAATTCCTTTCCTTCCTCAACTAAAGTTCATGACCTCTTTTCAAATGGCCGAGAATTATATTCAAAAGGAAAACCCGACAAACTTTCTTTCATCTACGAGACACGATGTCGCCACAATCATAAAACCCGCTATAAACTTAATGTAAGTAAGAACGACTTATTTACGGACTTTGATAACATGAACATACACACATCTTTCAACAAATTTATTCTCTTCTTCAAACTTTATTTTCCAAAAGGCCATTTACACATCATGTATTTTGTTTTTCATATTCTGTTATATGCATATTAAATTGTTTGTTATTTAATGTTCGTTGTGTTCTATTCCATTTCTTTTGCGCGATTGTAATGTTTTGTGTTGTATTTGTGGTGGGAATAATTTAGAGAGCAATCTACAGAAATAACCAAATTACATACTCCCCCCCCACAAAAGTATAAAAGAAACGTCTTCGTCTTTTATCTGTTGCTGTCTTTTCTTTTGTATAATTCTTTTTTGGGACTTTCTTGGGCAAGGCGTTACACCGACTAACCAACGTGTGGGTAAAATAATATAACCAAAATATGGAGTCAGATATCTAACGGCAACATAGCCTTGCCCATTGCCCCTGACCTTTAGCCTCATAACCCCACAGATACTCTAGGTAGGCTCTATATTCAGTATTCTTTTAAATAATTTAAGCGGGAAGTATTTTTATAGGCTGGTAATTTCTATTATGTTTCATATTTTATTTTTGAGTATGTGTTGAGCCTAAGTGCAGATGACTTATTTTTACCGTTTTTAACTTAGCCGTTGTATTCACGTTCAGTTTTGTACTGCTTTGTGTTTCAACATTATATTTTATGTAAAAGGCTTCCGCTATAATTTTGGTCGGTCGTATTTCATTTCTATCAGACACACATACACACACTTTTTCTATGAACCTCTCTTTTTTATGTGACTAAACAAATATGGAAGACTCTTCTATAATACTAAATTTAATGAAACGAATTTAGTATACTTCACTTAGTTGGTGGCTTTTGACTATTAACTTAATGCACATTTGTAAATAAGTCTCTTCTGGAAATCGTATATGTGTTCGATTATTGAGCGAGCAAATCGTCAGGTTCCGAAATCCTTTTTGAGTCAAAATCGAGAAGCCAACAAGCGAGATGGAAAGAAAATCAAACAGTCTGGCAAACAGACTGATTCAGAGACACGCGTAGCGAGTTCGGCAGTCAGTTAATATATACAAGAATAACGAGAGAGAGAGAGAGAGAGAGAGAGAGAGAGAAAGAGAGGGGGTGGAAGTAAACACAGCCAAAGGCGAATGTAAACAGAGTCAAATGAATAGAAAATGAACGGTGTAGAATTGGCCGGCTAATCTAACCGGTGTCCCAAAAGGATTGACACACATGCAAACAGTTCCGGCTGAAAGACGGGTCTAAATAAACAATACAGAAATAATGGCTTACTCATATGATCGCTCACACTTGGTTTAGTAAATCTAAACATTCGAGTGGCGTCACAATGACAGGCCTTGGGGGATCACACACACATGCATTCGCTTACGCACACATGTACAGACATACACATACATACGGAGATGTTAAGGCTCATGGGTGTTCAGAAAGGAAACGAACGCACACACACACACACACACACACACACACACACACACACACACACACACACACACACACACACACACACACAAATGCCAATATTCAAAAATGATAAAAAGAAAACAAACACACATACATACATACAGAGAGAGAGAGAGAGAGAGAGAGAGAGAGGTGGGGAGTAGTGAACACAGCCAATTTTGTTCCCCCTCCTCTCTTTTCACTTTCTTGTCTGGGTAATTGCATGCGTGCCTGCCTGCACTGATCCTCCGAGGCCTATTTGCGTAATACTAGATAGATAGATAGGTAGGTTGAAAAAAACTGTGTTGAACGTATATAGATATATAGAATGAGACTGAATAAAGCAAGAACACACACACACACACACACACACACACACACACACACACACACACACACACACACACACACACACACACACACACAAATGCAAGCAAACACATAGATTGATACAGAGATAAACGATATATATATATATATATATATATTAGAGAGAGAGAGAGAGAGAGAGGGAGAATAGAAAGATATATAAATGAAGAGGCGGCGTTAAATCTTCGATGTGTTGCGAACGTGATATGTATGTGGGTAAGAGAGAGAGAGAGAGAGAGAGAGAGAGAGAGAGAGAGGAGTAGGGAGGATTTTTAAAAGCGAAGATAAGGGCAAGTCGTTTGTATCAGTTTGTTAAAACTGATTATTACAAATAATATAGTCCTAATGAGAACAAATCCATGTGCCAATAAATGTAAGCTTTTTTTTCATTTACAGCTTTTCTTTTCTTTTCTTTTTTTTATTACTTATTCAAACGCACATATATTTGTTTGGGGCACATTGCTCAAACAACAACCAGGATTACAAATACTCTCGTTATATTTTTCTGTATCTGATTAGTTATTGTGTATGCAAAAGAAAATGAAAAAACGAAATTCTTGTTAGTATAAAGAAATTAAAAGGGTAAAATTTGATATAAAGGAAATGACACAAACGCCAAGTTTAGTATTTAACTGGGTAATGTTTTAAGTTCCGCAGCTTTCTAGTTCGGATACTGATTCGAAAAGATAATACAGACAATAAGTTTTTCAAAAGTAATTTTATACAAAGGAAACAAGAAAGAAAGGGATAGAAAAGATTAAGTATTGCAAATTTTTGTGCAATTTGCAGGAACTTATCTGAGAGAGTTTCCGGGAAACTAAGTTCTTCGAATTTGAGTATTTTTCTTTTCTTTTCAGTTTTGTCGAAATGTTTCAGTTTTCATTTAATTTCGAGTCTTCTTTAAAATTCTTTTCAGCAGAATTATCGGTTGAATTTTCTTTCAGTTGTTTAACTTGGTAGAATTTCAGTAGTTAACTTTAGTTTGATTTTACTTTTATTTCTTGGGAAGCTTCTTATCCTTTTAAAATATTTATCGGCTATTCAAGAAGAGAGTAACGAAACCCATCTGTTGGCTAATTTCTCGTGCCTTTACAGTTGGTCCCCGAATTCGTATATTCATTTGATTTTAGTTTGATTTTTGGGAAGCTTCTTGCCTGTTTAAAATATTTATCGGCTATTCAACGAGCGAGTAACGAAACCCTACTGTTGGCTAATTTCTCGTGCCTTTACAGTTGGTCCCCGAATTCGTACATTCATTTAATTTTGGCTTAATTTCTTGGGAAGCTTCTTGCCTGTTTAAAATATTTATCGGCTATTCAAGAAGCGAGTGACGAAACCCATCTGTAGGCTATTTTCTCGTGCCTTTACAGTTTGTCCCCGAATTCATACTGAGAGTCCCAGTGGTAGTTCTCGACAAATTGTGGGAGGTAGCTTTTTGGTGCCGTATTGTCTATAATTACTTCTATTTTTTCCACTCTGGCCAAATCAAGTGCCACACGTGGTCGACTTGATATTTTTCTTAGAAATAAATTTTTATAAGTATGCAAATCAGGTCAATATAAAAGCAGCCGATGTTGTTCAGAATGCGACAGAAATACTTCCTCAGATAAAAATCGATACTGCAATAGGATGAAAATTCTAGCCGGAGCAGCATCATTCCGCTGTAATATCAAATGAGCACGATAAGCTCCCTTTGTAGCAATTATAGATTCGCCAGTCTGAAGCCCCCCCCCAAACCCCGTTTCAACAGCAAACGCACTGTGTTCACCAGTCCAAGCCATAACCGTAACTGATTGTATTTAAAGAAAAAGTGGTGGAAATTAGCTAGACGGAGCTACGATAGCCAAGTCCTCTAGATGGCAGGTAGTCAACAATCTGATGAATATATCTTCTTGTTGGTCAGCCAACACTGGTGTGTCTATGTGTTAGAGTCCACAGGAGATCATCGCCTACTTTCTTCAGAAGTGTCCAGCACATCTCGTTCATCTCACGTGGATAGTTTATGAGATGAGAGGTAAGTGGCCATACAATTGCAATTTTATAGGGTGCTGCTTCCAGGATTTATTCCAAACAGCACGTAGTGGGGGTGTCCTCGTGGTGTGAGGGTTAAAGCGTTGGAGTGCGGAATCATAGTAAGCGAGTTCGAACTCAACTCGTACTATTATGTTCACCTTCAGAAAGGTATGAACCTCCTTATCCTCCCAGCTATGGGTTAAATAGTAACACTGCTGTTCTTCTAGAAGGATGGATTTGACATTAAATAAATCAAGAATGTTGATATTCCATTAAACAACAAAACAAACAAACAGGCAGCACGTAGCATTTCCGAATACTTACAATCGACCCTTTTATTTAAGCATTTCGTTAGAATCCAAGTGGTGCAACCATACGGTAGTACTGATACAGCTATAGCATGGAAGAATTTCTTAGTTTTATTTTATCAGGTCAGATATCCATATGGTCTTTAACCTGTTTAAAACAGTCCATGCTTTACCTATGTGTATGTCAATATCGCTTTCTGTTTATGAGATATTGCTACCAAAGTATATGAACTGTCATGATAATTTCAAATGCTTGTCATTGAATGAGAAAATGGCATCATCTTGATTAAACGCATGAACTCTGTTTTATCTCTACGTGCAGACTAATGCCACCGACTGCCTGCTCCAGGCTATGCAATTCGGCTTGAGAAGGTGTATTTGTAAGAAGCGCTAGATCACTTGCGTAGTTAGTAACAATTTCTGCGGGGAATCGTCTGCTTCTGGCCATTTTTAACGTGAAACCATTAAAAATATATGTTACATTAGACTTCTTTGTGGAAAGGGTCTGCTGACCATGAAAATCAGCATTCAAAATGGAACATTGCTGTATCTAATTCAGAACTGTCGTTCAAAAATATTGAGGCTTGCAGTATAATATTTTCAGAAACTGCACGAAATCGTGAAGATTTCGCTTACTCCAGACGTCTAGACATCATCGTTTATTATTATTATTATTATTAATTTTATATAATATGACTGCTACTAAATTTGATCCTCACTAGATGCCTCATAGTTGTTATCTTGTGCCTTGTGTAAGAAATTATGATCCCAGAAATAGTGAATAGTGAAATCTACTACTCTGGCACAAGTGTTACAAAAAATTCCTCGGGGGATATTCGAGAAGTCATTAAGGGTTTTTAACAAACTGGTGGGTCCAATTTACGTCACGATTTTGGCAACATTTCCAAATTGCAACATTTCACCTTTTCAATCTCCTTGATCAATTAAGAACAAGAATTTAGAAAAATTCGAAAAACTAATTTTTCTTTTAAGAATTCAATTCTTTTCCTTGAAGTTTAGCATCCAGAGCTATAGAACATAACAAAAATGCGTCTAATGTTGTCATTTACTAAGCTTAGCTTAGTTTAGTAACCAGCCAGAAGAATGAGGCACCCTGTGAGAACCGAACTTACAAACAGTATTCCACTAGCCACTCTCGCTAACCGGTGTCAAATACACGCTTTACGTAGATTCCAATACAGTTTTGTCAGTCTTGCCTAATTTTCCTGCTTTTAATTCTCCAAACAAAGTGCTGGATATTGACTTGAAAATTCCCATTGGCGTGTCGATACAGCTGCAGAAGTCAAACTCTAGGAACGAAAATAACGGGAAATGCACGTAGTACGTAAATTAAACCGGACGCAAGTGTCCCCAGCGGAAATGCCACGTAAAATGCGTTGGTAGCTTGATAGAAGGAAGCGTTATCATGTACTTTGTGTGGGTGGCATGCAAAAAGGAAGCGAGTCCAGACGCAACATGTAAGCAGCAGGTTAGAGGAAATGTGACCATGAGAATTTGCGTGGGCGTCCGAAATATTAAATAACCAGGGAGAAAAAAAAAGGAGAACAAAGAGGAAAGCGGTTCACAGAAGATTCGTACTGTCGGCACCCATGTATATGCAGCTCTGTCGTCTTCGACTCTCTCTTACCATCGTCGTCCTTACATTTTGGGTTATAAAAGGGAAAGAAAAACAGCAGATTATATTTTTTGTTACATCAGTGAGGTAATTTTTCTCTGCTATACAACACCAAGCTGCGAGAAGCAAATCATCGTTTGTCCAAAAACGTATAAAGTACTATATATATATATATATATATTATATATACCTAAAATAAAATAAATGGAAATAAAAAAGGTTTTGAATTGTTGGGAGACTAAACGGAGTGGTCTAATTTGTCACAGTGTTTGAGGAACTCTCCTACGCCACGAGTCAATTTTGGTCACGTGGCTCGATGAACTGGGGAATCCGTCAATTTCATGAATAGGACTTTGAGTTAACCAGACGTGGTGGTTCGTTCTTTCTGGCGAGCACATGGAACCTCCCTCCTTTATATTCCTGATCTGAGAAGAGTAAGTGGTTTCCACCCTTTTGCTATATGGACATTTTTGTTTGTTCCTTGAACACTTGTGACTCATGTATAACTTAAGAGGGAACTGTGTTCCTTACTCGTATTGGGTACAATTAAATGTCTTTATCATATTAGTTGACTTGTAATGTTTCCTACCGAATATTCTGTATTACGTTACTCTCTTTGGGATAACCTAATGCGTTATAAGAAACAGAGTGGTATCTATGAAATAACACCTCGTTAAATCTTATAGCTCAAAAAGTGGTCGATGCTTTTATGACAGACCAAGTATAAAACCAAGAAATATTAGAATTATAAACACTTGAAGCTCAGCTGAGACGGCTGGGGCTGTAGAATATACCGGTCACCACTCTGCAGTGGAGTAAGATCATCCCCAAAGTGTGTTCTGGATATGACATCAAACTATCTGATGGCGAGGCTCCAGCATTAGAGATTTAGGGAATGTGGAATACCCCTTCATTGCCATTGTTCTCAGATTCACTCTGATCCGGAGTGGTAGCACCTGACTGGGTCACATCTATGGGTCAAATAGAACAGACTATGTATGCAAACAAATGGCTGATGTTGAATTGTTACTGTATTATAGCAATACTTGAAACCATTTAACCTCATCCCCGTTTAAAGATTTATCCATAAAATGTTTACAGATCATATATGAATATTCAATATATACGAATAAACAAGATTTTGCATTAAATAGACTACAGAGGTTGATATGCCATAAAATCTAACCAAAGCAAAGCAAACCAATCTTACTAGATGTCTCAAGCGTAAACCACAATTATCTTTCTTTCTTTCTTTCTTTCTTTCTTTGATATATATCACAGAAAAATGTAAGTAAATCTAAAAATATGAAAAAATAAAATATTCAGAAATTTCTTTTGGATAGATAATAATTTGCCGAATTCATTTTTTGTTAAACCATCTTCGTGGCGATTAATAAAAGGTGTCAAATGCTTCATACGAAAAATTTGAAAATAATTTTCGGATGAAGCATTTAATATCTGCTACTATATATATATACATGGATGTGCATGCGCATGTATAAGATAGTTATCTTTTATCAGTATTGCATTTCACATAGCACTAATACCCTTGGGAAAGGTATGAATCCAAAATATTCTCCCTCCAGCTATGGGTAAATAGTAGGGCAGATTAGGTTCTTCAGCCTTGGTGAGGCAACTAGTCTAGGAGAAGGAAAACTCTGAATTCAAACCTGTTAAACACCGCTTAAAAACTGACCTTGTGTCATATCCTGCTCGAGCGGAGGGGTTGGTAAATATGATCTTTTATCAGTATATATATATATATATATATATATATATATATATATATATATATATATATATATATATATATATATATATTCTAAGCAGTGTGAATGTTTTTAGTATTTTCTTTTTTTATTGAATTTTTTCTCTCAATATCAGTTTGTGTAATATTTTTTTATTTACTAATTGTATTATCTAGTTTTTTTTTCACACTGCTAGAATTATTGAATAGGTATGCAAATAAAAATTATATATATATATATATATATATATATATATATATATATATATATATATATATATATATATATATATTATATGTACACGCGCGAACGCTTACATATTTTTCATTGGTATCGTATCTACGATTTCAGTCAAAGTTTTACTCTTAGTAGATGGGTACTTTAGCTAGTGATAATAATTTCTTACCCTTAAAATATTTATAGAACTTAGTTTCGTCTGGCAATAATATATATTTGTGTGGCATATATTTTTTCTCTCTGAATTAAACTTTAGATGTTGATATATCAGAAGAAATACTAAAAAATATAAAATTGTGTTGTGAAAAAAATTCCTTTTTTTATGTATTTAAAATATTTTGAGAATTAAAAATAAACGTGAAAAACAACAAAATTGTCTCAAGTTGTTTTTTAAAAAAATGTTTTTAAAAGTTTTTTCTGTTTTTTTCTCTTGTTTTTTTAAAAAAATTTTTTATCCCATCTGTTTTAGACGTTAAACGACATGATGTAGGAAAATAAAAATGATAGAAAAGTTATGAGTGATAACAAGATCAAAAATCTTTGTATTTCTTTTTTTCTTTTCTAAGAGTTGATGAATGTTAATGGATGGAATTATGTCTGCTCAGTGGGGGTGGAAATCAATGATGGCGAGGTTTGGTTATTTGGCTCAATAGCATATCAATCATATATAGTTATTTAATACCAAATCTGGTGTATGAATATGATTTTTAAAGGAATAGTTGATAGTTGCCTTGGCCCTGAGCCGGGGTCCAGTCGCAGAACTATCACCTAGCGGGACTGACGGATTCTATCGAATTTAGGAGGTGCTAACAATTCTTGAAACCTTATAACAGAGTTTTGAGGTGCCCACGGTGTAATGGTTATCGTCGTAGGAAATGGACACGGCGACCCGAGTTCAAATCCTGGACGAGACTAATTGTATTTCACATTGCACTAATACCCTTGGGAAAGGTATGAATCCAAATATTCTCCCTCCAGCTATGGGTAAAATAGTAGGGCAGACTAGGTTCTTCAGCCTTGGTAAGGCAACTAGTCTAGGAGAAGGAAAACTCTGAATTCAAGCCTGTTAAACTCCGCTTAAAAATTGACCTTGTGTCATATCCTGTCCGAGCGGAGAGGTTAGTAAATATGGATTCTATCGAATTGAGCTGGTGTCTTATGTTTATTAGAATTCAAATATGAATAAGATTTTTTAACGTATGAGAACTACGTCTTTGTAACAATCTGTCTAAAGAGACGGAAACATTGGCAAATAAGAAAATTGTCAACCCTTAAGCACCGGAGCTCCTTCTGTAAATTTTATCAATTATGTAATTGTTAATCTCCTGACAGGGCATGAACCCAATAATTAAAATTGAGTTAAAACACAATTACATTTTTTCGCTTGTAGGTAAAAAACAAAACCCCAAGAAGAAGAACAGCAAAACAAAAAACAAAACAAAACAAAAAAAAAAAAACATACGTTTGGTCTGAATTTTGCCTTCTGAGATCTTCTCACTTATTAATTGCCTGTCCCTAAGAACTTGGGTTCTTCCGTAAAATTCATTATCTATTTATTTATCAATCACCCGTAAAAATGGTAAAAACCATAGAGCTAATTCCCTTAATTAAAACCAGGATTAAACACTAGTTGTTGGGGGACATGTTAGGTGTTGATTTTGTGTTTAGTTACCTCACCATTTCATGTTGTTGGTTGTTATTTGAAAAAGGCATTTGAAGAAAAAATGTGAAACGATGCGTACGAAAGAACATTAAAAAACAAAGCAGTACAAACAAAATTAAATTTATATATCAATAGGTGCATTAAATGAAATGTTTCAAAACATTACGAGTGTTCTACTACGGTCTGTTAAATATTCCTCCTTGTGTGTGTGAGTTTGACTTACACGAATACTACGAAAAAAAAAAAAAGACTAAATAATATAAGTGTCCTGTAGATAAAAAAATGCAGGTTGACTAAGCATTTCTACAGAATTTTAATTATGTAAGTTAGGAGGAACGTGTCTTCTCCTATGTTGGTTGTTTGCTTCTTTCAGTGGTTTGTACTCTTATAGACCCCCACATATGGCCGGGCAAAAGCAGGACGACCAGCTCGAACATACATACAGAAGCTATGTGAGGATACTGGATGTAGCCCTGAAGACCTGCGAGGCGATGAACGATAGGGAGAAGTGGCGTGAGAGGGTCAGGGATATCCGTGTCTGCGGCACGACATGATGATGATGATTACTTTGAGAGATAACCTATTACGCGCGTGGTATTGCAGGCTTTTGTTTACTGCTGGTGGAAATGCATTTTTAAAAGTAGTTGGTTTCTTTGTTTAATAGCAGAACAACCTTCAAGGGTAATTTAATGCGAAAGCTATCCATGTAAGAGAGTAGTGGAACTATTTAACCTATAGCTGGGGAGATTAGGGAGTTTATACATTTCTCAAGGATATTAGTCCGAAAGTGAAAGTAGCGCGACTAGAATTAGAACTTGCTTACTACGACGTCACTGTCTAGCACGTTAGCCACAACGCCATGGGGACTCCTCCTTGAAAGTAGAGTTATGTAGTGTGTCAATATTTCGTCCCAGCTTGCAGAATTACGACTCACCCCCACAATTAGTATATTTTCTTAATGTAGAATAATTAGGGATTTTAGTTGTTTTCTAGCTAAACTTGGGGTTCAGAGTTGGGAAGGGTTCGATTTGTAAAGGTTACGGCGAATAAACCTTGTTGTGGGTAGACGTATCACTAAAAGTTTTAGGGATGACGTGAGATAAAAAACATTCGTTAAGGAATCGTTGGAGAAAGGGATTCAGGGCCGTAGGGATAGTTAGGGAAAAACTAGCAGAAGAAGCAGAGAGGTGACATACAAGAGACGAGGCCTCCGGGGAGGTGGCAGCCTGGTCAGCGAAGGAGAAATGACCAAGTCTATGGCTATCCCTTTTGTCTCGGCACTGCTTGTTCTCTCTGTCTATCTATATCAGTTGACGCATTTCCAATACTCCATCCCTCTTTTTTCGATGACTATAGTGAAAAGGCAGTAACAATAAACTTTCGTGTCCATCGAGCGAACAGAAAGTGTCTTGTATTCGTCACTTCTTATCCCTGTGAGCTTACCATGGGGTCTGACCTAAAACTAAGCGATAGTACTACATTCATAGTCTATTTGGAACCGTGGAATTACATTAAGATAAGATTAGTCGGTCGCAGGTTTTTGTCGAAACGGCACAGGCCACGAATCCGCTCTGCAAGACAAAGAAAAAAATCAAGCAAAAACAGATTCCGAGAATATATTTGCTGTTATTTTTTATCCTCAAGTTTGTCTCAGTCAGAGTGGAGTGGGGACGTCTGTGACACTTTACAAAAAAATGGAGATGGGTGCTGATTCCTTACCGTCTCAATCGTGGACAATAGACAAAATTTCTTATCATCCCATACTGTTTAACGGTCAGGTATCACTCATATCTCTGACCTGTTCGACAATAGTGAACGGGGATCAGGCGTTGTGTTGTCCGAGAGCACAATTAGCTCCTGCACAAAGCTGACACTCTTCTATCTCACGATTGGTCTCTTGAATATAAGGAACCTTCGTTTCCGGGAAGAAAGAACCCTCAAACCTGTTGCGAGGACCTCTACAAAACTAAAATACTTAAAAATGATACTCTTGTCTACTAACTAATGACCGTATTAGCACCAAAGATCTCTGTTTATGAGGGACATTAAAAACTAAATCTTTCATACTCATCGAGAAATCCTTCTTTTTCTATCTTATTACCGATTAAAATCTGTCGACTGGTTAAGCTTTTCTTTTTTATTACTATACGCACATATTCATGAACCAACATACATACATACATACATACATACATGTTATGTCTCCACACACAACTGTGCAGAAACGCTTAACACGACTCATACACACATACACACACAAACATATACACAACCTATTCCCACATTCACCCGTACAGATCCGCTCAACTCCATACGCATATACATACAACGGTCATGTGGATGTGCCGTGGTGTAATGGTTTTCATCTTAGGAAACTGACGAGGAGACACAAGTTCAAATCCTGGACGAGACTGTTTGCATTTTACGATCACTAATATTTTTGGGAAATGTATGAGTCAGGCTAACTGGGTTCTTTAGCCTTGGTTAGGTAACAGGAGAAGGAAAAATGCTGAATTCAAACCTGATCAATACCACTTAAAAATGACCTCGTGTCACATCCTGTTTGTGCGGAGGGGTTGTGTAAATACATACACAGAAAAGCCTTTCAAGAAGATATAAGCTACCCAGAAAGAAGAGCTATAGTTGGAGATATTTGTTATTGTAGGACTTAATCACTTCTAATAAAACTAGAAACACTAATTTAGATTTCTGTCTTAAATTCCGTGTAGGTGAGGCTAATACAAAGGCGAGAGTTCTACGACCAAACTAAAATCTGAATGCGGCTTAGATCTTTTTGAACGAACCTCGTTAGTATATAATATGCCTCCATGCATACATACTTATACATATGCTCACACCGACACGCATTTGTATAATTGCGCCAAAATAAGTGCACTCCTGGCAGAAGAGGGGCGTACTCGTGGTGTTATGGTTAAAACGCTGAACTGCGAAATCGTAGTACGTGAGTTGTCTCAATTTCTGAGACGAAACTTGATGATTTTTTTATCATTAAGGGTTTTCGGACTATTGTATTCATCTTTATTGTTATTTCCAAAACATTTTGGCCGATACTGCTACATGGATGCACTACATGGACGCTAACAAAACGGCTGGAGAAGAAACTAGATGGCAATTACACAAGAATGCTGCGTGCAATCCTGAACAAGTCCTGGCAGCAACACCCCAAAAGACACCAACTGTACGGCCACCTGCCCCTATCACGAAAACTATTCAAGTTAGACGAACCAGACATGCAGGACACTGCTGGAGAAGCAGAGATGAACTCATAAGTGATGTACTCTTATGGATCCCCACACATGGCCGCGCAAAAGCAGGGCGACCAGCTCGAACGTACATTCAGCAGCTATGTGAGGATACGGGGTGTTGTCCTGAAGACCTACCTAGGGCGATGAACGATAGGGAGGAGTGGCGAGAGAGGGTCAGGGATATCCGTGCTACCAGCACGATATGATGATGATGATGTCCTTCGGCCTTTTTCAAGTGTTTGTCGAACTCTGGAACCTTCACGGAACTTCGAACTACGTCCTTTATTGAATACACAGGGATCGTCTGTTCCGTTAGCCATAACCGGGTACAAGTGTTAAGTATTTTGGAGAGGTATGAATTCCCTTATCCTCCCATCTGTGGGTTAAATAGTACCACTACTGTCCTATAAAAAAGGATGGATTTGGCATTAAATAACCCGAGAAGGTTGATTTGCCATTTAATACCAAGCAAATAAACAAACCAAGCAGAAGAGCTTATTGTTTCAGGGTAACTAAAAATTGCTCTATCCAGCAGTGTTATTGTGTTCTCTCTATTTGTTTTTGCTTTCTTGGGAATGAATAGGAGTATCTCTCAATCTAGAATTACTAATCTTGTCCTGCATGTCATCTCTCAGTTACTTTTCTCTCATTTAATCTAATCAAAACGCCATCCTTTTTTATATGAAAATAGCCGAGGTAAATATTTATATTCCTGCTTTCTCAATTTCGCTTGAGAATGTGCCAGTCATTTGTAAGCATCTTTAGGCTTATCTATTTGTACAGAGTTTGCAAGCATTTGCAGTAACTTTCAACTCATTTATAGTCTGACATTTACGTGTAGTTGTTATCAAACTCAAACACTCCTCTGTAATAATAAGAGATTTCTTCACTGATAGAACATTTCCCTAGAGCTGCCGACGCCTACCGAGTGTGATTTAAATTCCCATCTATTTTTCATTAATAGTTTCTGTGGATGTTAAGAAAAAAAAAAATCAGGAGCTTTAATAAAGAAACCTCTAAAATACTTGCGAAAGTATAATAAATATATTACTAAAATTCTCAGGGGTGTCCTAGTGTTGTAATCGTTAAAGTGCTAGCCAGCGTAATCGTAGTAAGCGAGTTCGAACTCTAGTCGTGCTATTAAATTCATTTTGTGACAAATGCGTTTTGCTGGGCACTTCGGGTGGTGTTATAGTTAGCAAGGTAGACTAGCAAGACTTTACGAGTGTGTTCAATTCTCATTGGGTGCCCCATTCTCGAGGCCTTGTGCTACATTTAAGCAAAAAGCTAAGTAAATTATTACGAAAATTCTCATGAATATTTTGTATATTTTTTGACAATGTAAGTCTGGCTATTACCTTTTTTTGGCTATCTATCTATCTATCTATCTATCTATCTAGTTTGCAAACTAGCTAGCTTGCTAGCTATTTTAGATTGTTCAAATCTATTTTCTTTTTTCCACATACAGAATAGCATCACGTTGCAACTTGGTTCACTATACACCCCTACTTACACACACATATATTTTTATATGTATATATAAAATATAATGCTTTTATTCTCTTTCTTTAAAAAAAATCTTATCAGTTTATTATAGTTATTAGTATATGTTAAAAGTGTTATTATACATATTGTGTTTTATAATATAATATACGAAACACTTCTGCATAGTTTGGAACGAGCAGCAGCAAGCATAGGCCTCCATGTTAATGCACATAAAACGGAATATATGTGCTATAACCAAACGGGGGACATCTCCACTCTAGAAGGAACCCCTCTTAAACTAGTAGACAAATTCACGTACCTAGGAAGCAGCGTCGAATCAACCGAAAAGGACATCGAAACGAGGTTAACGAAAGCATGGACAGCTATCAATAGGCTATCGACTATATGGAAATCAGACCTAACCGATAAAATGAAACGCAGTTTCTTCCAGGCAGCGGTCACATCGATACTGCTATATGGATGCACTACATGGACGCTAACAAAACAGCTGGAGAAGAAACTAGATGGCAATTACACAAGAATGCTGCGTGCAATCCTGAACAAGTCCTGGCGGCAACACCCAACAAGACACCAACTGTACGGCCACCTGCCCCCTATCACGAAAACTATTCAAGTTAGGCGAACCAGACATGCAGGACATTGCTGGAGAAGCAGAGACGAAC